>OX422219.1:187218679-187444626 GCA_949130495.1 Sambucus nigra
ATATATATATATATATATATATATATATATATATATATATATATATATATATATATATATATATATATATATATATATATATAAAGTGACGGGTTTAGCCCTTTTAAAATACATTTTAGCCTTCCCATAAATCATTATCCTCCTTTATTTTCATCTTCTTCCATCTACAAACCTTAGCCCCAATGTTATCAAGTTTTGACTCATGATTTGAAGGCTTATTTGATGTTTTCTGGAGTTTGGGATAGAGCGAGTTTTGTTTATTTTTGAGAGAGAAACGTTGTGGTGCAATCAGAACTTTGAGGTAAAATTTTTATGTCTTTCTTGTGATGATTTTAAGGTACGGGACTTGCACAATATGCTTCTAAATTCTCTCGAGTGTATTCCGTTTATTTCATGTGTTATTTGCAAGCATGTTGAATTATGGTATTAATTAGAATCCTATGAGATATTTTTTTGAATCTAAAATAATGATTCGTCGAGATATTAAATTTGTTGATGGGAATGGTGTCATGTGATTTTTATATGGCACGGGGAATGGTCACCCGCCAATAGTCCAAAAGTCCAATAACCACTCTAAAGCCCTATGAAGCTTGGATGAGGTGAGGTGAGGCCTGGTGATCCATTGATGTGTTATTGAAAAATTAAAATTGGTACAATGCTTGAGTATTGCATTTGATTCACATTTGTGGATTCGAATTGTTGTGCTTTATTAATCGTTATTATTTTTTAGCATTTATTCTTGTCATATTGTGTACTTATCCATTTTTTTAGTTGAAGGTTAACGTGGTTTTGGACGCAACGGATTTTTTGGAGGATTTTAGAGCATGAAGATTGGATGATTTTATTATTTTTAGTGTAACTTGGCAGTGTAATTTTTGGAGAGTTTAGTTTATTTTTGCGAGGAATTTATTTGTAATTGTTTTGGAAGTTTAAATTTTGGATTCATTATAATTATTTTGTAGAATATAGATTCTCTATACTAATTGTTGAGGATTTAGTTTAGTTTTAATCGTAGTAGCACCTCATGTTTTGCACGGGTTGTACAGAATTCTGCCCTCATCATCGGTCAGGTCCTCCGAAGATGGAAACTCTAAAACAAGAAAAATTTACCTTTCCATGTCCACCTAGAAGAGTTAGCCTACCGATTCAAAGATATTACCTTCCACTACCTGCCCCAAACAAGGAATAGCCTAGTTGATTCCCTTTCTACCTTGTCCTCCATAGTCGACATGCCCGAAGGAATACTAATGGCCTCCCTCCCAGTCCATAAGCAAACTAAACTAACCCAGTGCTACCACATTCAGCTAGCCATAAAATAAAATCCTCATATGGGTGATTACTGGTTTTACAATATTTGGTGCCTCCTCAAGCACTGTAGGTACCTCCAAGATTCTAACAAGAATGACCAAGCAACCCTCCACAGACTGGTTGCCTATTATATTGTCTACGATAAAGCACTATTTAAGAGAAACTTCTATAGAACCCACTTACACTGCATCGTAGGGGATGACATTGAAGAGATGATGCAGAAAATCTATAGCGGGGAATGCGGACCTCATATGAATGGACATATTCTTGCCAAGAAAATAATCCTACGGAGTTATTATTTGACTACCATGGTTCAAGATTCCACCTCCTATGTTAGAAGATGCCTTAAATGTCAATAGTTTTCCAATCTTCGGCACTTGCCTTCACGAGAATTGTATAACATGACCTCTCCCTAACCGTTCTCCCCATGGGGCATCGATATTTGAGGGAAAGTTACACCCAAAACCCCAAACGGGCACGAGTTCATCTTGGTTGCCATTGATTACTTCACCGAATGGGTCGAAGTTGAGTCATACGCAATTTTAAATGCCAAAAAGGTGGCCAAGTTCATCCGAAAAAACGTAATCTATCAATATGTGATCCCACATGACCTAGTGTTAGATAACAGGTTACATTTCGAGGAAAAAGTTACAGAATTGGTCGATGAGTACGGGATTCAGAGACATAAATCGTCTCCTTATTAACCTTAAACCAACGGCGTAGTCAAAGACGCTAATAAGAACCTCAAATCAATCATCAGTAAGATGACCAAGAGTTGACAAAATTGGGCCGATCGGATCCCCTACACCCTTTGGGGCTACCGCACTTCAGTTCGAGCATCAATTGGGGATACCCCTTACTCTCTAATATGCGGCATGGAAGTCTTCCTACCTTATAACCACCCAAAAGTGTACATTTTATGCCCCGAATAGATGTATTTTAGTTGTTAATTCTCGACAATAATGGTCTTATGCACGTAAATGTTTATTGTGTAGGTTGATTGCCGTTTGCAGAGTTCAAATGCCTAATTTAAAGCAAATGCGCGTCAAATGGAGCTAATTACCTTGCCCCGAAACCGCACCCGAGCCTAAACCAGTCCCCAAACCATTCCCCCGAGCCTGTGTGTTTAGTTTGTGCCTTTTTATATTTTTTTTAGATTTTTAGTTTGATTCGTTTTTTAGGGTTTATTTTAGATTTATTTAGAATTTAAAGATTTTATTTTCCATTTTTATATTTAATTTTGTTTAGTATAATTTTATTTTATTTTGATTCTTATTATTTTTTAGTTTTTATTAGGATTATATTTTTTAGGAACTCAATTATTTTTTAGTTTTATTTTACTTTTTAGGATTTTAGTTTTAGTTTAATAGATTTTTATTTCTATTTCTTTTTAGTCTTAATTTTTATTTGAGTCTTTATTTTATTTATAGATTAGGATTTTATTTATTTTAGATTTTAATTTTTAACTTTATTAGTGTTTTTTAGTTAGTTAGTCTATATTTTTTTAAGGGTCACAAACTAACACACACACATACACCCTACTTTCATACACACTCATACACACAAAACTCTACCTCACACTCTTACCCATCTATCCTATACTCCCATACACCCAACTAGCCCCTCACCCTCACACTCTAATCCCATACACCTCACACACACCCTATCACCCCCCACTCCATCTTCTCCAACAAACCACCCACCATCTCTCACTCTCTCTCATCACCCCATAACCAACCAAACACCCATCACACACCCACTTCCCCCATTAACAACCATACACAATCCACCATACCATCACCCATCTGCTTAAACCCGACCCACATCCTTTGACACAAACCGGCCAGCGAAACCCGTGACCCAGCAGCCAGCAACCCGCAACCAAGTTCGACCCCTATTCCGGCTAGTTTAACCCAGCGCCGGCGAGCCCGGTCACCCAACATGCGGCTTCATTCCGGTCAACCTGCGATCATGCCTAAACCCGAAGCCCCACCTTCGATACCCATATCCGGCAACCCATCTCAGGTATTGCCTGAACCCGAGACCCGAGCCTTTCCAACCTCAAACTCGTAAGCCTCTTTCAAGGATCCATCCTTTCAAATGCAACCCAAACCATAAATCCATATACACTATTCAAGACCCATTACCCATTTCTAAGAAACTCACGATTTTTACCTGTTAACAAAAACTAATGCCAAAATAAACCAAAGTCAAAACCCACATGTCTTTAACTTTTAACCCATTACCCATTTTACCCCCAACTAACCACTTGTCCCTTTTTTACAAAAATAATCCTCATCTCCCAAATCAGATTTTATCATCTCACTCAACACACATGCACTTGTGTGTGTCACCTAAAATACCCTCCTACACCATAATCACATGCACTCCCCTAGACTATTTCCACATTTACCCTTAGGTCCATGCCTACTATTTAAGGAATAAGAAGACCATTTTGAAGGAAACCAATTAGGGTTTTAGAGATTTAGAGAGAGAAACACTTTATATTTTTAATTCTTTAGGTAGGTTTTTATGTTAATATTATATTTTTTAGAGAATTGTGAGAAATTAATTGTTGAGTGATTCAATTGAGTGTTTGTATGTAATTGAATATTGTGGAAAGCTCAATTTTAATGGATGTTGCTCAATTTCAATGGAGGATTAGAGTCCAATTTTGCAAATCAAGGAGACTTGTTTAAAGATTTGTCCTCTTACCCTTCTATTTTATTTGTTTATAGCCTTGATGATTTGTTCATCATGTTTAAAATCATATTAGGCTAGATACCCTTTCAAGGGGTGGGATGACCATTATTTTATGTTAATCTTACTTTAATTAGATTATTTAAATTACATATCATTTTGATGATTAATTTTTCACTCTTACATTTGTATTTACGCCTCGAGAGAGGAAAATCCGAATTATAGTTATAATACCCATTTTATATTCGAACTAGAGATAGGGGTCTCTCAAGTGAGGTATTATGATTTGAATTTCAACTCTAAAATTTATTTTCTACGATTTAAACTAGTCTACTCGATCGATCCTAGCGGATAATCTATTAAATGATGTTTAGATGTACTTTTCAAGAGTTGTAGGAGTGTTAAATTTAATTAACTAAAATGTTATTATTAAAATTACATTTGCAACGAGAGTTGATTTGTGATTTGGATACTAACTTGGGACAATTAATTTTAATGAACTAATTAATTTTGATTAACTAAAATATTTTGAGTCATCATATACCTTGATTGTTCTGACTTTTATTTCCTCACCATTCTCATATTTTAGATTTTTAGTTAGTTAGATTTACTTAATATTTTTATTTAATTTTATTTACATCTTGATTTAGTTTAGTCTTATTTCACCCTCATCTTCTTAAAAATTGTTTTAATAATGAAAAAGCTAAAAAAATAGAAAAAGTAAAAAGCCCAAAAAGAAAATAAAAAAATGAATTACAATTGTTTTCCCCGCGCTTTACCCCCTTGAAGTGTACTGATACCCTTACTTACCTCTACACTTTAGTTTGATATTATTTTGTAGGTAATCGAGGATTTTGATTATCTTGGCTTGCAACTACGACTACACGGAAAAAAACATAGTTATCAAATGGCGTCGTTGGCATTCTTGGGAGCTCGAATTGCTTGAGAGGATTTCCCCATTTTGTGGTTCATTTGTATTGCATTTTTCATTTTTAGTACCGTTTTTCTTTATTTTAGAAGGCTTGTATTTAGGATTTTTATTCTTGGCTTGTATTGTGGTGGATAAAGACACCATTTATTTTTTTTATTTTAAATTTGTAATAAAAAAAAGATAAGCGTGACAGGAAAACCGGACAAGGTAGAGAGAGGGCATCCAAGGGGAGGAATTAGAAGCCTCTCTACCTTGGGTCGGTAGGACTCTTGAGGCCGACTGATATAGGAATAATCTCCCCCCAGTCAACTCAAATTTTTTGGCACCCCACGGTGTAAAAACTGTGGGAGGAACACTCTTGAACCCTCGCACCTCTCCTGTTAGCGAGTCAATTTTTGTGTGTGCTTGTGTGCTCTTATTTGATTTTATTCTCGCATTTATTTTCGAATGGTGTGATGAATAAATTGACTAAGGCCTACACCCAGTCACTCACGAGAAGGGATCTCATCACCCGACTCACTCGCTTACCATTGTGTACTACCCTAGACTTCATTAAAATTAAAACCAATCGACTAGGTAGCCCACTAGGAGAACATTTTTGAAAAGACAATCACTCAGATAATTTCCTTGATCTTTTATCTCATGCGTACTTAATTGAAATTTGACTACCCTTTTGAGGGTACCTTGATTAAACATTTCGGCCCAGATAAGTAGCCCGCTTCAGTCTGTCCCAAAGTATGTAGGCCACACGCATAACTAATTCAGTTATGACCCATTCAACCCCTAAAATCTCTCACGAGATATTCGAGGAGTTATGGGGTAACGTGGAGGAGTCCAACACCCCCACTCTCCGAGAAACAACATGTATATATTAAACCATTAGCCCGGGACAAAGGGCATGCAATTTGTAAACACTCCCCCGGAGTAAAGAGAAATAAAATACTGAGTGCACCACTGTGGACATAGGCCTTCTTGCCAAACCACGTATATCTTGTGTTGTGTGTGATTACAATTCTTTCAAGTTATTTATTTATTCTGGTGATTGCCTTTGCTTGTTATTTTGTGTTGAGTTTAATTGTCTCCACACCTTTCACTAAATTTAACGATAAAAATAGGCTATGTGCTAGTTAGGATTTCTCCTTGGCATGCGTGTGTCCAATTCAATTTTTCGTTAGTCGGTTTTTTTTAGTTCGCCCAATCAGAGTCCAATTATTTTTTCCAACTTTTTTTCCAAAAAAAACACAAAAATATTTTCTTCAATTTTTATAAAAAAAATCCAAAAACATTTTCCTTATTTCATTTTCTAAAAAAAAATCCAAAATATTTTCTTCCTTTATTTTTATAAAAATCCAAAAATATTTTCTTTCTTTCTTTTTATAAAAACATCCAAAAATATTTTCTCTCCTACTGAAAAACTTTTAAAAATTCAAAAAAAAAATTCTCCTCATGGCCGAAGAACGTCCTTTACGGGACTACTTTGGTCATTTCTGATTGACAGGCGACACATGTGAGAGTGATCCCGAGCCATCTCTTTATGATATTCTTAGTGGTTTCACCTCTCTCACGAGTACCGTTGATACTCTTGCACCATCTATGCACGCACCTCCTATTTCATCACCCTCGGTGTCAAGTAGGGCTGTGTTTTTTTTTTCGAACATTTCGATTTTTCCGATGTTCGATCCTATATTTTCCGATTTTGGAAGATATATAAAATTTTCGATTTCCGATTTCTGATTTTTCCAAATTAAATTGGATAGGAAACTGGAACTATATTTTAAATTCCGATTTTCCGATTTTTCCGATCCAATTTTCCGATTTTTTAGCCGATTCGATTTTCTGATATAATTTCCGATTAATTTTCCGAATATTTTTTCCGATTAATATTCCGAACATTATATATATATTTTTTACCTAAGATTTCCCTTGTCTAATAATAATAATGTTTACATTTACATTTTCCTTATTTTTTACCTTACCCCATATATATATGCTGTTAGTTTTAGGGTTAACATATATCTCCTCTCTCTCTCTATGCGGCGCATACCTTATACTCACCTCTCTCTCTTTCAACTCTCGCCCGTCTACTCGCCTCTCTCTCTTTGGTTTCTACTCTTCTCAGATCATCATTTGAACGAAGGTAAAACAAACCCCTTATTTCATCATCTACTCTATCTCTTTCGTTTCTCTTATTTCATCATTTCCCTTATTTTGTTTATTTTGGAACATCATTGTTTATATTGTTTATAGGATCTGTAAAACAGATCGGTTTATAGGATCTCTAACGATCGGTTTTAGTTTGTGTGGGTCTATACGAGAAGACTTTAACTGGGTTTATGTTCTTGAACTATTGGGTGTGCTTTATTCTAACCATAAGTGGGTTTATGCTGTGATATTGACATGGGTTTATGTTCTTGAATGGGTTTTGCAATTTTTGGATTGATGATCGTCATTTTGATGCTGTGATATTGAATGGATTGAATGGGTTCTTGAATGCTGTGATATTGGACTGTGCAGATTTATCTAAAAAATTATGTAGTGGGTTTTGCAATTTTTGGATGGGTTTATGTTTTTTTAAAAGAAATTATTTTTTATTATGTATGTGTAGGTTCATATGAGAAAGGTTTTCTATTCTGATTTAGGTTTATCTGTGTTTAGACTTGAAATTTGCGATATTTTATGTTTGTTTGACCAATGTCTTTATGTGGGCAGTTTTATATCAGAGATTTGTAATGGGTTCTACAATTTTCAGAGGGGTGTGGGTCTGTTAGGTTGCAAGTCTATGTTAAACTATGGAAATGGAATACAATTGTTATAACTTATAACTATCATTTTGAGTTAACTATTAAATGTCATTTTGGATTAACTATTATAACACATTTGGGGTCGAAGCATTTTGGAGTCCAAGCATTTTGATAACTGCTTCTAAATTTTTGAATGTCTCAGTACTTCTTCTAATTGGAGTCAAAGCATTGTTTATAGCTGCTTGTAAATTATTTTTAAATCTTTGAATTAAGCTTTGTCAATGCCTCATTATATGTCCCAATTGGAGTCAAAGCATTTTAATAATTGTTTCTAAATTTTAAATTGGTGTCAAAATATCCATATTTGGAACACCTCAATTGGAATTTTTTTCGAAAGGTCATTTTTCGATCCGATCCCGCCGAAACACAACCCTAGTGTCAAGTGTTGACGTGTCGCGTACTTTGTCGTGCAACCATTGCTCTTATGCCGATCACTTGTCCCATGAATGCCCATACTATTCATATCCATCCAAACCCACCATGGAACATGTGTATCCATATGACACTGTTTCGGAACCCACCTGGGACTATTATCACGATTTATCCAATCTCGAGTTGTGTGAATACCCCAGTTATTCGTGGAGGCCTGATCACCCTTTCACACAGTATGAATCCCAACCCGATGTTGTGGATCCTCACACATTCCACCACTCATCATGGCAACCTTGTGCACATTATCCCGATCAGTTCCCTCACCACGCACCCAATGATTATCATCCATTTGTCCATCACGAAGGTGATCCTTTCGTATATGATGCACATGACCTTGTTCCCCATACTTCATATGAGTATTCTCCGTACAATCACAATAATAGTGAGTTGTGTCCACCTCCACCACTGCCACCATCCATCACTCCACCACCATCATCCACCTCCGCTCTTGAAAGCCTCTTGTAAAAGTTCATCCTCGAGCAAGAGTGTGGCACCCCGCATAATAAAATACCGGGTGATCAATCCTATACTAAATTAAAACAGGAGTCTCATATGGTTCATTCTCAGCATCACTGTCGAAAACCAACTGAATTACTAATAATCTATTAGGAAGGCGTCAAAATTCTTATTTAACTAGTCTTTTTAACCAAACCAACCAAATAAATCAATCACAACAGTTTATATATACGAAACTGAAATGAAATAAAATAACCGAACACTCGGTTTAACATAATACAACCAAATCGAATAGCCATAAATCAAAATGCGGTAAAAGAATAAATGAATACAATTAGGCCATCGGGCCAAATGTTTCTAAAATACCTTCTATCTAGATCTCAAGGATAGAAGCGTCTATAATAAACCTGCAGGAATCCACCGCTGCTGCAACAAACATCATACTCGAAGGAATCATCATCCAGGTGTCCCTTTGTCTGGACACTTAATATATATACATATATCGCAAGAGAGGAAAATAGAGAGACGGGAGTTTGAAAATATTTTAACAAGTGCATAAATGTCATATTTTGAAATATGAAAATCTATCATATTTAAATTGGTATCGCACTCTTATGAGATACCCCTCACCTCTCTTATAATAGTCCACACCTATCGCAAACCTTTTTAAATGACCTAGTTAAGTTACCCTCCCTAACTAATCCGTTTCACCCATCTTCTAAAAGCCCTCATAAATCCAAGTAGTAAGGATTAAACTTCTCCCCATTTCTAACATTGCGCTACGTTTCGTGTGTGGGGTATCTCGCGAAGCGAAATCCAAACAAGGACCCCCCCCCCCCCGATACACTACTACATGACAATGTTAATCGTCGAGATCTATTTGGCCCTCAGTACATAACACATATTATAAAATCCCGTAGGTATATATAGTTCTCAGTAAAACCTATGATTCATACTCATATAAATCAGGATACGAATCTACCGGTAGGAGAATAATACCTTAATCATTCTTTATACAATATTCTAAGCTATCGCCTGAGCTTATACATTGTAATCTCTCATTGATGATTCACCCTTACATCATGAATAACTTTCACTAGTTATTTACACTATTCACGTTTTAGTGTTATTAACCTCGTATATAATATTCTCATCTTTATATACGTATATCACCTATTTTATTCCGGATTTTATACTCCCGAAAGATTCAGAATTTATATCACATTCCATTCTTTATTATGTCCGTATATATATGTTTCACGTCTCATATAAATATATATATATACAATATACTATACACATCAAGTATATCCATACTTATATATCACACACGATATAAGTAGAGTAACCATCCCTCAGAGCTATAACCCAATGGATGTCGTATCTCAATGCTATCATCTTCCAGGGAATTACTCAAAGAGGTCGGACATTCACAACGACTTGTCAAAAAACAAATCACAACGTACGGGAAGCAGTCATAGTTCCTCACTGAAAATAATAAAAAAACATACCCACCACGTCTCACCCCTGATAAAAATCACACAATATAAAATGGACGCTATGACCTGGGGACTATACGCTCCCTCCTCCTCCAGCCAGGGGCCTCACCCACATCGTGCAACTTCCCATGATAGCATTAGAGGGGTATGCTTCACATAAATATACCATTCACACACAGATATATTTATAATTATATCATATATACTGTAACAACTCTTGTATATATAGTATATATCACTTCTCAATATATATGGCTATAATTGCCAAACTCTTATAGCGATAGCCAAAACCTCGAATGTTCCAATTCGTAATAGTATATAAGTATTTATAGACTTGAAATACTGAACCCACAAGTATTCTTTTACTTAAAATATAGCTCGCACCTTACTCACTTTTAAGGATTATAATAAAAACCCGAATATACCAATTCGTAATAATTAAATAAGTATACTAACTACTTACTTTAATTTCCATAGGTACCGCATCACCTATAATAATAATTGTCAATAAAGACATACCGGATAGTATCTTAAACCTCTTTAGCCCATTTATTAAATTCCGTCATACTCACATTCTATAATTCACTCAAATGTAATTGCCCCATATTTATTCTCTACGCATAATTATATAAACGCACTTGCCGAAGGCTTCTCTCGAATGTTATCCATCGTAAACATTCATTTAAAATATAGCCCATATTTATTTCTACGAACCCAATGTTTTTTAGTTTCCTCAAGTCATTTAGAAGTCCTAAAACTTTGTTTAGGAACCCCTAATATTTATTTCCAAATAATTCTAGCCTTAATTCTCCTAATTTCTGGTTTGATTTTCGGACTAAAGATTTCAATCTCGGAAACCCCTCCATAGAAAAATCATAACTAATTCAAATATCTACAAATGAACCATATAAAAGATCTAAAAATTTCATCTTTTGACCAAGAGCCGAATCGATTCGCTTCCTGGCCGAATCGACTACGTAAGATGCTGCATTACTATTCACTATCTTCTCCAAATTACAGATCTCCATTAATGCACTTCCAAGCTTTTTATCTTCTCTCCCATCATTATCCAACCTCAACCAACAATATATACATCTCCACATAGTGATATAACCCACACATCAATTAAAATCAAGGGATTCAATCATTCAATCAATATTTAAACACATAACTTAATTAAACCTAACTTTTTCAATCTTCCATTTCTAACCATATATACAAACCATTAACATGGGTTTAACACTACAATTCATAAAGAGTTAATAACACATCAATTAATGAACTCAGAGTCAAATATCCCAAATTTATTTCAAAGGTTTCAACCCAAAATACCAACGATAATATGAGATACACACACTCAATGTAATAAAGCAAGTAAACACTTGCCTCGTGGATAAAGTCTGACGATCCCGAGTCGAATCTCGCAGAGATTGGCTGGTAATCCCCTTTCTTCTTCATCTTTTACTTCCTTTCTTCCTTTTCTCTCTTCTCCTTCTCTCTCTTAGGACTGAATTGTGAGAGAAATGAGGATTATAAGGGTTTATAAAGCTTATCCCTTATTATACCCAAAATTGACTCGTTCACTCAATTGAGAGTCCCTACCAGTCCAAAAGTTCCCGAAACTCAAACACTATCCCCAGGTACTCTATTCTGACTATCTCGGCCATTCCGAAACTAACCTTGCACTTGAAATTTCCATCCGAGTTACTTAACTAAAATTATCTATTCGGACCAAACACTTCTCAACACACGTTTTCAAATTAAAATATTATCATTTGTCGCTTTACCCAATAGCGACATGAAATTACAATAATCCAACTCGTATAGTTAGTCCCGTGGGAAAATATAACTCGTGTAAATATTAATCCGGCACTTGCAAACTAATATTTACTACTCACCTTAAATTATGAATTTATCAAATTATACCCATATATTCCCATATCACTATTCACAGTAATTCCTCAAATTACCAAATTACACCACTTAAGTGATTTAAATATCCATAAAAGTATGGGTTATTACATTCTCCCCCACTTACAATGGAATTTTGTCCCCGAAATTCGGATACGACCGGTACTACTAATCACACTTTATTCTGGTACACACAAGTCGAAAGGTACTAAGCCAAATGGTACCCTACCGTATGCTCGTTCATTGTACCCACCTATATCAAGTCTTATACTTTAACACATTAGCTTAACAGCAAGCTTATCTAAGTCTCCATAGGCTAGAACACTACCTCGGTCGTAAGGTTGACTCTAATAACGTCACATTGCACCTATGGTTTCTATTACCGCATATGTAGAAAACGAGTCTATACTTGCCTCTCTAACTAATTAATCCCATCGAAGATCCGTTACTAGGCGTCCGCTCATCTACATCAGGATATCTAATTTAATTACACTAATGCTTAACTACTCCCGTCAGTCTCATCGCTTAGCTTGGGCGTGCTACCTCTTATTGCACCTATATAATTGGATTCTCGCATACCCCATACGACATTCCATTCGGCAAACACCAATCTCATTTATAACCACCCCAAAGCATATTCTTCATCTTTATATACTACGCCCTTTCCATTTCGAGCGGTATATAAAATCAACTTACCAAGGTGTCCTCACACCCTTTAATCCGTGATTATCAGCACACTATTGAAAATATCATAGACGTAACACTCTCTCTAAAAATGGGTCTCACTTTCTTTTTGGCATGGTGCTAACGCCTGGGAATTCCTAACCCGAATAATTCAAAATTCAATTCTTCCTATATCAGCGTCACTTTCCCTACTGACCTTATCTCTTAATAGTCCTAAGATCGGTGTGTTTTCCTACACACGTAAAATGAGTACAATCCTAATTATATCCCTAGTGCCCAAGACCTCTCTCAACTTTTGACATTTTCTCGATTTCATGCTTGGGATGTCTCACAAAGCGAAATTCAAACAAGGAACCCTCATTTTACACTACTCCCTCTCATCGTCGGTTATCGAGATATAATGGCCTAAGTCACACCATCAGGACGTTCTAAATCCTACCTTACTAACCTACTAACGTACTTCTACCATTATGTCCTTCCATCTTGGCAAAATGGAAAGTCTAACAAATTGGGGCACCTACTCTCTGCAAAAGTGTTACGAACATCATACCCAAAACATATTACTTCTGAATTTGCCTCCTATTCAAGGCTCGGCTATAAGCCTCAAATCAATTTCCTTTAGCTTGCCTCACCCACGTACTTACGGTGAGAGAAACATTTCCAGTGCTTTTCCATAGCACATTTACTTTTTATTATCCCCTAATCATCACATGACTCTCAGCTAATTTATCATCCAAACCAACATCCTAGCATACAATAACATCTCTCCACTCCCAACATTATTAAGGTTCATGCATGGAGTGTCTTGCAAGCGAAATCCAAACAAGGAACCCCTCCGATACACTACTACTTAACTTGTCGATCGTGGAGGTATGTCAACATAAAACATGTAAAATAGTAAATACTGCATACCTTAGATCATATCTATAAGGTTCCCATGCACTATAGTCATGCTAGTGAAACATATAATAAATGGCGAGCTCAACCCGTATCTTGGTGAGATATTGCAAAAACAACCAATTCTACCCTGGGACTGCGGATACGATAGTCTTGCAATCATTAGCCTGCTATCGGCTCTGACCGTTCAAAAACATATTATGTATAATACATACCAAACGAGCAGTTCAAACCCAAATATAAACTCAATATACCAACACCCGCTTTCACAACGAATGAAGAAAAATAATACCATGCTATCGTGGAATAACATATAAAAATACTCTCTATAATATTACCAATAGCACCACAAAGCTCGAATTACACACACGAATCCAGGGTTAACAAAATACCGCGACTCTATCTAGCCACACAAAATATACCTCATTCATCCGAGGTGAAACTCATAACAATAACTTCGCTAATCTTCCTGACTACTCCAATTGGCTTCCGGACATAGTACACTTGTCCTAATCGAACAAAAAACTACTTTAATGAATGTCCCATCTAAGCATCCTACTCTTGCCCTTTAACTCCTACTGGGAAAGGACTAACCGAGTGGTTCTACACTCCACATTACAACATTCCCCATCAATGGCCACCTTGACCATGTTAAGGTTATCAGTATCTCGGACACTAATAGCTTTGATCCTGACAATCACTTTCATAGTTCCCTTAGCTCCTTCGACCAAAAGGAAACACACCAGCCTAAACTGCCCCGTTTCAATGAATACCTAGGCAGATTTCCACCTGTGGGGTCTCACGAATACAAACAATTTCAGTCTTTACCCTTGGACTTAATTCTTCAACTCCTCCAGCTCCACCCTCATGGAAGCAATTAACATTCCCTATATAAAAGGTACGACAGTGCCCTCACATATACAAGAAGTCCAGGTAAAATCTCCATAAGCATTAGCAACACTCACGAGTGAGCCTATCATTCCACTTAAGGACTCTTTCTTCATTGTACCTACTTTAATTCAGTACAAAGCTCACTTATCCATGTAACTCTTTATTCACTGTTTGCCTCTGACCGATCCTTATGTGAATAATCCAGAAACTACATTCTCTTGATTTCTAATAAATCGAAGGAATGTGTGGTTAAAATCATCCGTAATATGCCTCTATAAGCAAAACATCATGCTCCCTCAAATATGGTGACCATCGTTCCCACCATTTTCACATTACTCCAACGAGTGAAAAAATTTCCTCAAATTTTCACATCTGGGCATTTCGATACCCTTCTCTAAACCAAAGCTTCTCAGCCTTCTACTTCCACTGAATAAATTTAGACTTCCTTCGCGTAACGTAAACTTTAACGAATGGTCCTTATCTAAGACCCTTTCAAACTTTTTCCCAATTTAACTTCACTAGGTAAGTTAAGTTTAGCACCACTCTCTACTATAGCGGTATTTGGATAAATATAACTACTATACTTTAGGAGTCATTTTAGCAATCCACGAAAATGCCACGAAGGGATTGACCTCTACTGCAGCCCTCTTCCCCAGCTTCAACTTACAGCTCCAACAAAGCCCCGTCTCCTGTTGCCCTCATAATGGCCTTCCCTAGTCACCCTTCATCGATCAGCACATGAATCTCAAACAAGCATTCAAAAGATTTACTATAATCTTATATAATAGCATGAGGAGGAAATCTCACAAGAGGAATCAGCAAAATTATAAGGCTCTATATCAAATAGAAAGCAATGCTGAAAGCCTAGTACGTCCATACATATTCCTAAGGACGCTAGAAGCTGATGCTCTGATACAATCTGTTACACCCCGCATAATAAAATACCGGATGATCAATCCTATACCAAATTAAAATAGGAGTCTCATATGGTTCAATCTCAGCATCAGGGTCAAAAACCAATTTAATTACTAATAACCTATTAGGCTGGTGTCAAAAATTTTATTTAACTAGTCTTTTTAACCAAACCAACCAAATAAATCAATGACAAATTGAAATGAAATAAAATAACCAAGCACTCAGTTTAACATAATACAACCAAATCGAAAAGTCGTATATCAAAATGCGGTAAAAGAATAAATGAATACAATTAGTCCATCGGCCCGAATGTTTCTACAATACCTCCTATCTAGATCTCAAGGATAGAAGCGTCTATAATAAACCTACAGACATCCACAGCTGCTGCAGCAAATGTCTGACTCGAAGGAATCATTATCCAGGCGTCCCTATGTCTAGACACCTAATATATATACATATATAGCAAGAGAGGAAAATAGAGAAACGGGTCGGGGCCCGAGTTTGAAAATATTTTAGCAGGTGTATAAGTGCCATATTTTAAAATATTAAAATCTCTCATATTTAAATTGGTATCCCACTCTCATGACATACCCCTCGCCTATCTTCTAATAGTGCACACCTATCGCATACCTTTTTAAACGACCTAGTTAAGCTACCATGCCTATCTAATCCGTTTCACCCATCGTCTAAAAGTCCTCATAAACCCAAGTACTAAGGACTAAACTTCTCCCCATTCCCAACACTGTGCTACGTTTCGTGTGTGGGGTGTTTCGCGAAGCGAAATCCAAACAAGGACCCCCCCGATACACTACTACATGACAATATTGATCGTCGAGATCTATTTGGCCCTCAGTACATAACACATATTATAAAATCCCGTAGGTATATATAGTTCTCACTAGAACCTATGATTCACACTCATGTAAATCCGGATACGAATCTACCGGTAGGAGAATAATACCTTATTCATTCTTTATAAAATATTCTAGGCTATCGCCTCAGCTTATACATTGTAATATATCACTTATGATTCATCCTTACATCGTGAATAACTTTCAATAGTTATTTACACTATTCATGTTTTAGTGTTATTAACCTCATATATAATATTATCATCTTTATATACGTATATCACCTATTTTATTCCGGATTTTATACTCCCAAAAGATTCAGAATTTATAACAAATTTCATTCTTTATTATGTCCGTATATATATGTTTCACATTGTAATACCCCGTATTTTTATGCTATATTAATTTGGGGATTTATTAAATTTAATGTGAATTAATTATTTAATAAAAATTCGGAAATTAATTATGTTATAATTATTAACGTGATGAGAGTTAGTAATTATGGGAAAATTTGTTGAATATTACTAATTAGCAAAGTAATATATAATATTGGTTATATTAAATGTCACGAGTGAATAAAATGACAATTTTGGAAATTTGAGTCGGGACGCGCCCATGTCGCGTCGGGACTAAATATTGATAAATAAAAGTGAATATTTTATAATTTGTTCGTATGGTCATTTTGAGTGCGCCAACGCATTCGGAAGGGTCGAGATAGTCAGAAAAGTGTACCCGGGGGTTTAGTTTGGGTCTCGGGACGTTTTTAGGCCTAATTAGTACCCCGGGAGGGCGTTTTGGACATTTCGCAATTATGGGTAATTAAACCCACGAAATTCTAAGGGTTATATCAGATGTCTAAGGTTGCCTTCTAGGGTTAGAACAACCAAAGACAAGTGACGGCCATAGGAGAGGAAAGGAGAGAGCTCTCGAGGCAATCCAAGGCCCAAAATCCATCCGTTTGCACCGCCACCACTACCAACGCGTAGATCGCACGACGGGGAACGCAACCACACCAAAATCATCCGCAAACCAGAACGTTGAAAACCCCAGGCAAATGTTTATCTTTCTTATTTCGTTGATGCATCTTTCATATTATTTTAGGAGTAATTAGAATGAGTTTTTATGGAAGAAACCTAAAATATGAATTAGGAAATTACATGTAGGGATGGATTAATTGATATTCTGGAAACCCCTAAATATGTAGAGGATTGAACCACGAATTTATGAGGTTGTAGATGAAGAAAATTGTGGAAAAGATGGATTAGAACCATATTAATAAAATTATATGGTTCTTGAGGTTTTATATGAATTTGGGGCTTGTTGATCCACGTTTAATCATATAAATCTACATGCTTTACGTTGAAAGTCCATAATATGATGATATAATGTTAGTAGTATGAATTTTGGGTCGATTGGGTATGAAAATTTTGGATTTGTTGAAGGTTAGGAGATGAAACCCGTAACTGCAAATCTGCAGATTTCGCAGACCTGCTTGATCGATCGATCGAGCCCAGAGCTTCGATTGATCGAAGGTTCGATCGATCGAGCCCCAGACCTCGATAGATCGACCCCTCCTAGCAGACTCATGTTTTCCCTTCTTAAATAGTTGAAATTCACTTTAATGTGGAATAATTCATGGTCACCCTTAAAAATATGTTTTGGGAGATAAAGAGGCACAGTAGGGTATATGAATAAATTTTGGGACCTCTAATATATGACGAGAATTGTAATTGTGGGATAATTAGATAAGGAACGATGAAACTACGTATTTAAAGTGAGAGATTACGTCAAATAGTTATGATAGAGAATAGATGAATAACTACTGAATTTTATAATTGGGAGGATAAAGCCATGAGAGTTATGTGGTAAGTTGGAATAATACCGAATCAAGGTTAGAAACGAACTGTTACACGTGATAACTAAATAATGAGAAATAAATACAAATGTCGAAATTATGGGACTTGAGATGTACCTAAATTGATACGGTGATAATAGTAGTTATATGACTGTGTGTATACATATAATATCTATGTGTGAAAATCATGCCCACGCTACTTGCTATCCCTGAGGTTACCGCGCTGGGACAGTCTTATCTCGATGGGGACTTTATGGGGGATAATGACGTGTACCCAAGAAGATAGATATCCTTGGTACAGGCTATCGAAGCGATAGTTCAGACGGTCCTACGAGACGCAGGCATGTGCCATCCTCTTAGAGACTTGGAATCTATGCTTCGCCTCAATATTATTTGTGTATGTGTTAATACAATTCGAGAGTGATTCTGAATTTGTATTCCCCTTAATACGAGTGATACGGGGTTTGGATAGTAGAGTATGCCCGCACCATAGTTTTTATTTGGGGTGTTGTTATAATATATATATTATACGAGTAGTTAATATATATATATGAAATTTTGAAATTTGGAACAGCCTACTGTGATTTGGTAAGTAGTACATGGTTGATGACTCAAATTGTAAATACTTGTTTTGAGAAAGTATAATATGACACTGGAAAACTTTATTGATTAATAAAGCTAGAATGAGAACTTGGGTCACTAATTGAAATATTCTTTTCCAAGAATTGAATCGTTAAATTTTGAATCCTCCGTATAACCTAAGATAAGTTAAATCATTGGGGAAAGATAGCGTGATATATGATGAGATAAACCATTGGGAGGGTTAGTGCGATAGGTGTGCACATTAGAAGAGAGGTGAGAATTTCTCAAGAGAGTGTCGCACTAATATGTTGTTGCATTGGCCTCTATCAATTTAAATACTTGCTAAACAAATTTTTAAATCATATACACTATCGGGCTCTGACCCGTTTCTTTCTCTCTCTCTCTTGTATATATATGTATGTACTACAGGTGCCTAGCCACAGGGGCGTCTTGCTTAGGATCCATTGGAAGGAACGTGCTGCAGCTTAAGTGGGAGTTGCAAGCCACTTTCTTAGACGATTTCATTTACTTGATTCCACTTCTATCATTCTCAGTTATTGGGGCATGTGTTGCCCTTTCCACTAATTATCTGTTTTATTGGGACATTTGTATTTCAGTTATTTCTAGTACTGTTACTGTGGGATTTATTCAGCATGAATGTTTTACTTTAAGTTTTAAATGCTGGGATTTAGTTGTTGAATGTTTAAATTAATTGGATTATGTTCCAGGATAATTGTGGTATGATTCTTACTTATTGAAAATGTTGTTAATAAATAAATAAATAAATAATTTTTCTTTAAAAAAAATAAAACTTGAAAGGAATGTTAAAAAAGGGTTTTGACACTTAGCTTAATTAAATAGGGTGTTAAATTTGGAAAAGTTATTTTTACGACAGTGATGCTAAGAATGAACCAACTGTTCACCTTGATTTTAATTTAATAAAGGAGTGATCGCCCGGTATTTAATTACGCGGGGTGTCAGACACATCTCATATATATATATATATATATATATATACTATACACATCAAGTATATCCATACTTATATATCACACACTATATAAGTATAATAACCATCCCTCAGAGCTATAACTCAATGGATACAGTCTCTCAATGTTATCATCTTCCAGGGAATTACTCAACATACCATCCTGGGTACCAGCGGTCGGACTTTCACACCGACTTGGTAAAAACCAAATCACAACGTATGGGAAGCGGTCATAGTTCCTCAATGGAAATTATAACGAAACATACCCACCACGTCTCACCCTTGATAAAAATCACATAATATAAAATGGACGCTATGACCTGGGGACTATACCCTCCCTACTCCTCAAGTCAGGGGCCTCACCCACATCGCGCAACTTCCCATGATAGCATTAAAGGGGTATGCTTCACGTAAATATACCATTCACACACAGATATATTTATAATTATATCATATATATACTGTAACAACTCCCGTATATATAGTATATATCACTTCTCAATATATATGGCTATAATTTCCAAACTCTTATAGCGATAGCCAAAACCTCGAATGTTCCCATACGTAATAGTATATAAGTATTTATACACTTAAAATACTAAACCCACAAGTATTCTCTTACTTAAAATATAACTCGCACCTTACTCACTTTTAAGTATTATAATATAAACCCGAATATACCAATTCGTAATAATTAAATAAGTATACTAACTACTTATTTTAATTTCCATAGGTACCGCATCACTTATAAAAGTAATTGTCAATAAAGACATACCAGATAGTAGCTTAAACCTCTTTATCCCATACATTAAATTCTATCCTACTCACATTCTATAATTCACTCAAATGTAATTGGCCCATATTTATTCTCTACGCATAATTATATAAACACACTTGCCAAAGGATTCTCTCGAATGTTATCCATCATAAACAATCATTTAAAATATAGCGCAGATTTATTACTACGAACCCAAGGTTTTTATATTTCCTCAAGTCATTTAGAAGTCCTAAAACTTTATATAGGAACCCCTAATATTTATCTCCAAAAAATTCTAGCCTTAATTCTCCCAATTTTCGGTATGATTTTCGGACTAACGATTTCAATCTCGGAAACCCCTCCGTAGGAAAATCATAACTAATTAAAAAAAAAATAAGAAAAATACGGGTCGGTGCCCACGCGACCGTATCAAAAATATCTACAAATTTCATCTCCAAGAGATGAATCGATTCACTTCTTGGCCGAATCGACTACATAAGTCGTTGTATTACTATTCACTATCTTCTCCAAATTACAAATCTCCATTAATTCACTTCCGAGCTTTTTATCTTCTCTCCCATCATCATCCAACCTCAACCAACAATATATACATCTCCACATAATGATATAACCCACACATCAATTAAAATCATGGGATTCAATCATTTAATCAATATTTAAACACATAACTTAATTAAACCTAACTTTCTCAATCTTCCATTTCTAACCATATATACATACCATTAACATGGGTTTAACACTAGAATTCATAAAGAGTTAATAACACATCAATTAATGAACTCAAAGTCAAATCTCCCAAATTTATTTCAAAGGTTTCAACCCAAAATATCAACTGTAATATGAGATACACACACTCAAAGTAATAAAGCAAGTAAACACTTGCCTCGTGGATAAAATGTGACGATCCTGAGTCAAATCATGCGGAGTTTGGTCGGAAATCCCCTTTCTTCTTCCTCTTTTCCTTCCTTTCTTCCTTTTCTCTCTTCTTTTTCTCTCTCTTTGGGCTGAATTGTGAGTGAAATGAGGATTATAAGGGTTTATAAATCTCATCCCTTATTATACCCAAAATTGACTCGTTTACTGAATTGCGAGTCCCTACTAGTCCAAAAGTCCCCGAAAGTCAAACACTACTCTCGGGTACTCTATTCTGACTATATCGACCATTTCGAAACCAACCGTGCACTCGAAATCTCCATCCTAGTTACTTAACTAAAATTCCTTATTCGGACCAAACACTTCTCAACACACATTTTCCAATTAAAATATTATCATTTGCCTCTTTACCTAACTGCGACATGTGATTAAAATAATCCAACTCGTATACTTAATCCCATAGGAAAATATAACTCATGTAAATATTAATCCGACACTTGCAAACTAATATTTACTACTCACCTTAAATTCTGAATTTATCAAATTATACCCATAAATTCCAATATCACTATTCATAGTAATTCCTCAAATTACACCACTTAAGTAATTTAAATATCCATAAAGTACGGGGTATTACAAAGAGCACGCCACTCAAATTCAAAATGCCGACCTTCAACGGCTTGAACAAAGATTAAATGAAATTGAGTGTGAGTGAGATTCAGATTTCACCCCAAGTCAACCCATTATTGCCCCCACGTGGAGTGATGATGCGTCATCTTATGCCACCATTTTGAGTGTGACCAACCTTACCACCCCAAGAATCTCGACGCTAAGACCATTCCATGGTCTGGGCCTCAAGTTGACAATTGTGTTGACTTACCTTTCATTAGTGAGCCTGATTTTCTCCCGTCAAATCCAAAGGAACCCACACTTGAGGTTCCCACTCCCGAGATATCCAAAAATATGCCCGAGCTTTTACCTTATTCCCCAATTGCATATGTCTCTGACATGCCCATGTCTTTTAGGTTAGCTGTGGCTACGAGTGCTCATCAATGCCCCGAGATAGCTTCAGATATGGTTCCCACCTCTCTTGATATGGATCCTAACCCGTCATATTTGTCTCTCCTTGATCCAAATGTTAATGTAGATTCCTCTATCTCTGATATTGGTGCCTCATCTTACCGACCCACCACATTCACTAATGCTACTCTTGTAGAGAAGTTGATCACTCACTTGTTTATTTCCACACTTCCTCCTGCAAGTTCCCTTGAGGATCTCTTCGAGCCTCATGAGGAGTGTGTGTCTACCACTCTTGAGTTAGATCATTTCCCTCCACCATTCATTCCACCCTATCCACCATTTATCCCACACAACCCACCAATTGTGCCTTCCACCCCACCACCTTGTTTGGACCTAGTCATTATTCCACAATAGTTCACCTATGTTTATCTAAGTCCTAACTTGAAACCACCCTCCACCATCCATGAGAGTGTAACTGGTGCTACTCTCCACCGTGACGCTGAGCTTGTTCCTCCATGGACACCACTTCATTGTGGTGTTGAATTTTCCCATAGATAGCTCCCTGGCATGTCACTGCGAGACCATTATCATCGTCCATTTATAGAATGGTCATGTGATTTCTATGAGTTCCACCCCATTACAATTACCAAACCATTTTGCCTCCCCATACAACTAGAGCACCATGCTTATAGGACCCTTGTTTCCCTCACCTTTCGGATCAATAAGACCCGTGACTGATGCCTATTCAACCTCACCCTTACCCTAATACCCACCCACCCATGGTCCACCGATGATTTGCATCGTGTGATGCACTTTTCCATATGGTGCATTGACCAATTTTAGTCTTTATCCAACAAGGCTGACGCTTCAGTCTTGTTTGGGGGTGATTATCATCACCCGATTTTTCTACCACCCTGTGCTTTCCTAGTTCTTATATTTTAGGGTGAGAATGGTTCGGTCTGGTTGAAGAAATTAAACTTAGCGCTATCGAGAGGCAAATCGTTTTTCTTGTATGAGTCTCATCATGTTTGGGGGTGGTGTGTCACACCGCCAAATGCGTTATCATGTTTATAGACTTGTATATATTTTTCTATCTCACTCATTTATCCAGGTCTCATCTTAGCTTCACATGTCCATTTCATTAGCGGTTGATTATGGTAATCTCTTTCCTTCCCTCTGCTCTCAATTTTAAAAATCATTTTATTTAACATCAAGGACGATGTTCCTTTTTTTTTTGGGGGGGGGGGGGGAAATTTTATCAAAATCGTACCTCTTTTGAAAAATTTTATTTTTTAAACCTGATTTTTAAAATTTCGTGCAGTTTCTTTCATCTGATTTATTGATGTGAATTTTCTATCATCCATATTTTTAAGTCTAGGAGTCAAGTTAGAGGATATTTGTTCTAAATAGCTTATGTGATACGTAACAAGGCATTTTGCACTATGAATTTCTAGACTCAACAAAATTTGCGCACGTATCACGTCACTACGGTTTAGATTTGAAGAATACTATAATTACTAAGAAAACCTTAAGGATCACTAGTAGAGACTTTTATCTTCTGAGATTTGTGCCTTTCACCCTTTCAGAGTGTTTTACGCAATCTCCGAGTCACAAGTTGATTCAAATTCGTTTGGGTCCGCACTATAAATCGTTGTATGATCTCATTACTCTTCATTAAATTTTGGCTTGATCACTGAGAACAACATCTCTTTCAAGTTGTAAGAAACACTTGTCTCAAAATTTGTCCCGAATACTAGATTTTCATCCATTACCTTCGCATATTCTTCCATATTCTCACATATTCCCCACATCATCCATATACCATCCCCATTTTCCATATCAACTCCAATTTTCCACCCACCATTTTTGAAAAAAAATGAAAAGAGTGTTGATTCTAAATGTTATATGTCTTCATTATTGGTTTGAAAAGTGAGAGAAAAACAAAAAAGAAAAAAATAGATAAATAGAAAAATAGAAAAAAATAGAGAAAAATAAAAGAAAAATCGAAAAGAAAGAGAGAAAAGAAAAGAAAGAGAGTTAGTAGTTAGTAGTTAGTTTTGAAATAAAGACATTTGTTCTTCTAATACACTCTTCTCACACATCCATCATCCATCCTATCCTACCTACCTCATACCATCCTTCCCATTTAACTTCCCCCTCACCCATTATCATCCACGTTCCCCTAGGTGTTCGGGCAAATGAAAGTCAACGTGGTGAATAACTCGTCGTTCTCACTATAGTGATTAGCATTCTTTCATGAGACCATTTTATTTATAAATGTTGGTTATTTCTTATATGTGTGTGAGACGTTTGACCTTGCTTACATTTACTCACTTCCTCACACACAGGAGCGATACACTTACCCAAATCTCGAGAGTTCGTTTGAGAGAGAAATATCCCGTGAGATTTTGAATTTCAAGCATTGATTTTGAAAAAAGAAATCTAGGAATTACTCTTATGATACTCGACCCATTTTGACGGATTCACACTACACACGTTGAGTTCTAGGAAGGATATGCCTTGAGTATTCACTTAGTTAATCTCTTTATGAAATTCTAACTTGTATTTCTCAAAACATTTACCTCGTGATGGATTGTGTGATATTCTACGTCTAATAAGAGATTGACTGCCTTTCAATAAATCTTTTTAAATAAGAATTTTGTGGGTATATTCCCTAAAAACCCTCACGAGACACAACTAGTCCTGTAGGGCAACCTATAGGTTTAAAGTCTTGTTGCACATGCTAAGTGTAATTGCAAGTTCTCGCGAAAGTGGTACACTTTTGGTTACTTATCTTTCTATTTCTCTCTATCTTATTGCTCTAGGAATAGCAACGCTCTGGTTGCGGGTGGTGTGATAAGCACCCAAAAGTTTACATTTAAATACCCCGAATAGACGTATTTTAGTTCCTAATTCTCGACAATAGTGGTCTTACGCGCGTAAATGTTTATTGTGCAGGTTGATTGCCGTTTGCGGAGTTTAAATGCTTAATTTAAAGCAAATGCGCATCACATGGAGCTAATTACCTTGCCCCATAACCTCACACGAGCCTAAACCAGTCCCCAAACCATTCCCCCAAGCATGTGTGTGTTTAGTTTGTGCCTTTTTATATTTTTTTATATTTTTAGTTTGAGTCGTTTTGATTTTTAGGATTTATTTTAGATTTATTTTGAATTTCTAGATTTTATTTTCTATTTTTATATTTTATTTTTATTAGTATAATTTTATTTTATTTTGATTCTTATTATTTTTTAGTATCTATTAGGAATAGATTTTTTTTGGAATTCATTTATTTTTTTGTTTTATTTTACTTTTTAGGATTTTAGTTTTAGTTTAATAGTTTTTATTTGTATTTCTTTTTAGTCTTAATTTTTATTTGAGTCTTTATTTTATTTATAGATTAGGATTTTATTTTTTTTAGATTTTAATATTTAATTTTATTAGTTTTTTTTTAGTTAGTAAGTCTATATTTTTTTAAGGGTCATAAACTAACACACACACATACACCCTACTTCCATACACACTCATACACACAAAACTCTACCTCACACTCACATCCATCTATCCTATACTCCCATACACCCAACTAGCCCCTCACCCTCACACTCTAATTCCCTACACCTCACACACACCCTATCACCCCCCACTCCATCTTCTCCAACAAACCGCCCACCATCTCTCACTCTCTCTCATCACTCCATAACCAACCAAACACCCATCACACACCCACTTCCCCATTAACAAACATACACAATCCACCATACCACCACCCATCTGCTTAAACCCGGCCCACCTCCTTTGACCCAAACCGGTCGGACCTTTCCCACACAACTCCGGTCGACGAAACCCGTAACCCAGCAGCCAGCAACCCACAACCCAGCAGCCAGCAACCTGCAACCAATCCGACCCCCATTCTGGCGAGCTTAACCTAGTGACGGCGAGTCTCGTCACCCAACCTACGGCTTCATTCCGGTCAACCCGCGATCATGCCCAAACCCGAAGCCCCAACTTTGATACCCATATCCGGCAACCCATCTCAGGTATTAGAGTCCAATTTTAATGGATGTTGCTCAATTTCAATGGAGGATTAGAGTCCAATTTTTCAAATCAAGGAGACTTTTTTAAATATTTGTCCTCTTACCCTAGTATTTTATTTGTTTATATCCTTGATTATTTGTTCATCGTATTTAAAGTCATGTTAGGCTAGATACCCTTTCAAGGGGTGGTGTGACATTTTTTTGATGTTAAGCTTACTTTAATTAGATTATTTAAATTACATATCTCTTTGATGATTAATTTTTCACTCTTACTATTGTACTTACGCCTCGAGAGAGGGTAAATGATTTTCGAGAGAAAATCAAAATTCCAGTTATAATACCCATTTTAGATTCGAACTAGAGATAGGGGTCTCTCAAGTGCGGTATTATGATTTGAATTTCAGCTCTAAAATTTATTTTCTATGATTTAAACTAGCTACTAGATCAATCCTAGTGGGTGATCTATTAAATGATGTTTAGATCTACTTTTCAAGAGTTGTAGGAGTGTTAAATTTAATTAACTAAAATGTTATTATTAAAATTACATTTGCAACGAGAGTTGATTTGTGATTCTGATACTAACTTGGGATAATTAATTTTAATGAACTAATTAATTTTGACTGACTTAAATATTTTGAGTCATCATGTCCCTTGATTGTTCTCACTTTTATTTCCTCACCATTCTCATACTTTAGATTTTTAGTTAGTTAGATTTACTTAATATTTTCATTTACTTTTATTGACATCTTGATTTAGTTTAGTCTTATTTCACCCTCATCTTCTAAAAAATTGTTTTAATATTGAAAAAGTTAAAAAAAATTAGAAAAAGTAAAAAGCCCAAAAAGAAAATAAAAAATGAATTACAATTGTTTTCCCTCGCTTTACCCCCTTGGTGTGGATTGATACTCTTACTTACCTCTACACCTTAGTTTGATATTATTTTTTAGGTAATCGGGGATTTTGATTAACTTGGATTGCAACAACGACTACAGATAAAAAAGCATAGTTATCAAATGGCGTCGTTGCCATTCTTGGGAGCTCGAAGCGCTTGAGAGGATTTCCCCATTTTGTGATTCATTTGTACTGCATTTTTCATTTTTACTACCATTGTTCTTTATTTTATAAGGCTTGTATTTAGGATTTTTATTCTTGGCTTGTATTGTGGTGCATAAAGACACCATTTATTTTTTATTTTAAATTTGTAATAAAAAAAAAGATAAGCGTGACAGGGAAACCGGACAAGGTAGAGAGAGGGCGTCTAAGGAGAGGAATTAGAAGCCTCTCTACCTTGGGTCGGTAGGACTCCCGGGGCCGACTGAGATAGGCATAATCTCCCCCCGGGCGACTCAAATTTTTCGACATCCCACGGCGTAAAAACCGTGGGATTTACATCTCTTGAACCCTCGCGCCTCTCCTGTTAGCGAGTCAATTTTTGTGTGTGCTTGTGTTCTCTTATTTGATTTTATTCTAGCATTTTTCTTCGAATGGTGTGATGAATTAATTAACTAAGACCTACACCCGGCCACTCACGAGAAGGGATTTCATCACCCAACTCACTCGCTTACCATTATGTGCTACCCTAGCCATCATTAAAATTAAAATCAATCAACTAGGTAGCTCACTATGAGAATATTTTTTAAAAGGCGATCACTCAGATAATTTCTGTGATCTTTTATCGCCCGCGGACTTAATTAAAATTTGACTACCCTGACATGGTCCCACCACCCGCACTGTGGGAGGACCCCAATAGCCGACTAGTACCCATGCCTGAAGTCATAGGAGGCGGAGGCATATTCACCACATCATGAATGCACAACAGCATCAGCCATCTCATCACAAAATTGAGGTAGTCGTAGGTCACCACCGTGTCCTTGTATAGCAAATAGGGCTCAGAGATCATCATCATCACCCAGGCATCCTTCGATATCTCCTGCACCTATCTTGTAGATCTCAGGGCATCTATGGTTGGACCGCTACCTCTTCCTCCACAATCTTCTTGGCTACGCTCTCCCCCATAGTTTTGGAGTATCCAAACTCATGTGCCAGCAACCGACGCATCTGTGCATGCCCATCGATCACACGGATAAAAGGTCATCAACATTTCGCCAAGATGAAGTCAATAATTTCACAAAGGAAAATGATAAAAAGAAAAATTCAAATGAGAAAAGAAGTAGTAACCTAATCGCTTGTCTAGTCATTTAAGACCTGACGCACCGCCGCTAAGGAAAGGGATCGCCTCGACTATCGGTTGGACTTTCGCCATCGGTACATCCGGCAGAAGCCCCCCACTGACTCATCCTTAAAACCAACCAAATGGGCATTAAACCCAATCACCTCGTAGAACTACGTCTGCAAAAGGACAATGGTCATCAATTAAAAGAAAGCAATCAAGAAATCAAATAGGAAATAAAATGAATAAAGGAAAATGCAAAAAAGAAAAGAATACCTCCAAATGATACATGGCTCTAGAAAAAGTTTGACAGAAAGCTTCCAAAGATGAATAACGGGTTGCAAAAGTCAGGCTCTCCCAGTCAGAGAGAGGGTTATTCAAAACTACCCTGAAATATGGTAAAAACCATATATGGGCGACCTCACTGCTCAACGCCACCAGAAATCCTACCAGCAACAAAAGAATGAATAAATGATCCATCTGATGAACCTGAAGCCTGTCATTCTCATCGATCTGTCGACTCAAAAATGTCTCTCGCAAAGCAAAAATTTAGATCGAGTCGCCAGAAACTATCCGTCCAACATCACCCAAGTCTGCCCCCACCGCCATCGACGTCAACCTCAACTTACGATCCACCTCTATTTGGGTCCCATAACAGTCTAGCCTCAGTAGATGATGTACATCGATGGGAGTCATAATCATCTCCCCAAAACCCAAATGTACAGTATGGGTGGTATCCCACCACCTCTCCCTTAAAGCAAAAAGAACAATCGTCGAACATGGAGTCATCCAATACAAATTTTGGACTACCAAAACCAACTGAAGAAACAACCCAACGCACCACCTTAGGATGGTGCTCCCACACGTCTCAAAATCCTATCGTCCCCCAGGAGCAAAGACTCGACGCGGCGATGTCAGTCTGTCAAAAGTAAAACCTCTTGTCAAAAAATTGAAGAAACTAAGAGAATGTAAAAGAAAAATGCAAAAAGGAATACCAAGAGTCATGCTATACTTACATAACCATCATGGTTGCTCACCCAGGACGATCGATGGTGTGCAGGCTCACGTATAAGAGTCTTATCATTGGCGACAGGCTCAAACAGATCAAAGGCATTCTCATTGACCAGCACTAAGGGAACCCTCGCCTACCATTCCAAATTAGCCCAATCATCATAACCTAACCACACCATGTGTACATCGCTGCTTGAAAAGGAGAAGTCTATCCACACCAAAGTCGACCATTTTCTAAACACAAATGGAGAGCGGACGTAGGAACGAATCGCAGAAGAGAGAAGCAGAAAAGGAGAAGGCTAGAACATGTGAAAAATGAGAAGAACTCGCCCCTTTTTATAGGAGGCTAAGGGGTATGCCGATCGACACTATCCCTTCCCCTTCGCTAAGCAGTCTAAAAAAACATGCCACTGCCGTTTGGCAACTTCAACCACCGGTTGTCCAGCACCCCCTGAAATTTCGTATCCAAAATTTTTTGAGAAAATTCCTAAAACTGCCAAATGAATTTTGGAACATTTGTTTGCCAAGAAAATAATTTTTCAAAATCCCAAATCCCCAGTCAGATTAAAACCTCCTTTTACTCCCAAAATTAAAATACCAAAAAAATTAGCATATCCATTAGTGAAGACCCGAGAACTTCATCTTCAGTAAAGCTACCCATCCTCCTAAATTCTTGAACCCTTTCCAAGAAGTTTCAAACACATTCCCCAGTGAAATCCCAAAAGCTCAAGTCATCCATTGTTTCCCCAATGGAACTTCCAAATACAACTTCCCCAAAGGAGCTATAAGTCAATCGAATATACCTTCTCGGCAACGTCTCAGAGAAATACGTTCCCCAGCGAAGTCCCAAAACCTCAAGATGCCAACTATTTCCCCAAAATCGAATATCCAGACAAACATTTTTAGCTCCTCTCGAAAGGAAATAATACCCATACATATGTCTATTCCCCAATAAAGTTTAGAAAATTTAAGATTCCTAAGGAAAGTTATCCCACTCAAGGTCCTCAAAATTGGCCTTGACCCTCAGAATTGGTCTCTCCCCTCGTTAAGGTCCCCATTATTAACCTCGACCCTCAGAATTGGTCACTGCCACTTAAGGTCCCCAGAATTTACCTCAACTTTCAAAATTGGTCTCTCCTCCTTAAGGTCCTTAGAATTGACCTCGACTTTCAGAATTTTTCTCTCCCCCTTAAGGTCCTCACAATTGACCTCGACCTTCAGAATTGGTCACTCCCATTTAAGCCCCTTAAAATTGATCTCGGCCTTCAGAATTGGTCGCTCCACTTACGTTCCTCAGAATTGACCCCGACCCACAGAATTAGTCTCTCCTAATTAAGGTCCTCAGAATTGACCTCGACCCTCATAATTGGTTGCTCCCATTTAAGGTCCTCAGAATTGACCTCAACCTTCAGAATTGGTTGTTCCCCACTTAAGGTCCTCAAAATTGACCTCGACCCACAGAATTGGTCGCGCACCACTTAAGGTCCTCATAATTGATCTCGACCTTCAGAATTGGTCGCTCCAACTTAAGGTCCTTAGAATTGACCTCGACCCTCCAAAATTTTCATTCCCCACTTAAGGTCCTCAGAATTGGTCTCTCCCCACTTAAGGTCCTCAGAATTGACCTCGACCCTCAGAATTGGTCGCTCCCCCTTAAAGTCCTCAGAATTGACCTCGACCCTCAGAATTGGTCGCTCCCCCTTAAGGTCCTCCGAATTGACCTCGACCCTCAGAAATTGTTTCTCCCACATAAGGTCCTCAAAATTATTCGCCCTCTACTTAAGGTCCTCACAAATGACCTCGACCCTTAGAATTAGTCGCTCCATTTAAGGTCCATCGTATTGACCTCGACCCTCAGAAATGGTCACTCCCATCTTTAGGTCCTCAGAATTGACCTTATCCCACATAAATGTCCATCCCATATATTACCCTAGGTCCTCAAAATAGGCCTCGACCTTCCAAATAGGTCATCCTCATCCCTTACGTCTGCTGAATTGACCGTTTTTCCAAAACATCATGTGGTGTTTATTTAATGGCTTTCATTTATTCCAATCTCACCCAACGAGGGGCTCTGTATACACAACATTCTAGACCCCCTAAGGCTCTCTTTAGGTCCCTAGCACATCTTCATTTCACTGCAAAACCCTAGGACGTACACCGAGTATCGATCTAGAGGCCACTGAGAACTCCCGGGACTTATTTGACTCTAGTGAACTCTATCGTCATAGTGAAAGGTCAATAAATATTTAAAAGTCTCTGAATCCCCTTTCCATCGGTCTACCCCATGAATAAATTAGCATAACGGTTCGGATGAACGAACCATTTAACCATCAAAAAATGATTTGGAGGCCATCGGGCGCTCCCGGACCCTGATTTTACCCCAATAAACTCCATAGTGAAAGCGAGAACTCAATGGATCCTCAAAGGGAATTGAAACCCCTTGCTAATGGTCCACCCCGTGCATAAAAAGCATATTCGTTCAAACGAACGATCCATTTTCCCTAAAAAGATGATCCTGAGGACACAGAGTGCTCCCAGGCTTTGTTTAACCAAGGTAAACTCTTCATCTCGAATGAGAATGAATGAATATTAGAAAAGACCTAAATACCCTTTCCAACGGTCCACCCCATGTGGGAATCAACCTTATGGTATGGATGAACAATCCATTTTACTTCGAAAGTTCATCGAGAGCTTTCGAGCCCCGTGTGACAAAAGTTAACTTTCCAAACCGTGCAAAGCTCTTTGGAATATTGACGTACCTCACATAACATTTTCAATGGTCCACCCCGTTCATAATTCTAACTTACGGTTTGGACGAACAATTTATTATTTTCCGATAATCTCTCGCCCAAAGGATCGACGAGCTCTTCCGAGCCCCTTTTGACCTAAATTAACTCCTGAACCCGAGAGCGACCCAAAGGACTCTTAAAGATATCTGAATTACCTTTCTAACGGTATTCCCCGTGCATGATTTGGATTTAAGGATTGAGTTCTACGACCATTTTTCCAGAAAAATCTACATGAGACTTCCGATTGGTGAGTCCATTTGCCTGCCTACCGGTCGTGTACCTAAGTTTACCTATCGATTGGTAGGGCTAGGTGTATGTCGATCGTCATCCCCCTACCCTATAAAAGAAGGGCATGAGCTCACTCTGAGGACACACCTCAGATCCATCAATATTAGTGATATCTGTGACATTCTCTTGCAATCAACGAAGTTTCCTTCTGTGAAATTCCTTCCCATATTTCATTCCCATCATTTTCATACCCAATTTAGAAAAATATCCTTCTCTCTCATAAAACATTCATCCCAACATTAAGGGGAGCTCACCAAGGATCAAGATCAAGCCTCAATTCTCCAAAGAAGGTCCAAACATTCTCCTCTCTTTAAATTTCTTTATTTTCACATTAGTTACATAAGTTTTAATCAAGTTTTTTACTTTAGTTTATACACATTAACATCTCATCCTTTACTAGTTATATTGCACATACTTTATATTCTATAGAAAAAACCAAAACAAATAAAAAGAGGGTTACCCCTATAAATTCCAACAAGATTATCCACCACAATTTCTCAAAACTAAGAATACATTTTCTACACACACACTTATAATAAACTCCCATTTGAATTTATGGGATAAACCCCATCCTTAGGCCGCATGCAAATTATGTGGACTTTGATGAATTTATAGGCTACGTAGGCATTTTGGGGTAAAACCAGAGACTCGAGCCCAATTTTCCAATTTTCTCATTTGCATGCTTTTTATTTATACATTATTCAATATATATCATATTTGTGGTTCATATCGTCTTTTTATCTAACAAATCGTATCGTTCCATTATAATGATCAAAATCTCAATAAACTTATACATCGTATTTTCTAAATATTACTTGGGGAAAATTTCTGTGGATGGCCACATCTATCTTTTCCATTATATGAGTTGGCCGATTCCGGTCTATATTTGCAAATGCACGGACACACACCTCACGTAAAAATTAAGGAAAATAGTAACATAAGACCATGAGAGGCCGAAAGGTTGGGATGGGTGCCTAACACCTTACCATTCCATAACTTATCCCCTGAAACTCTGAACTATTAGTTTCATAAGCATCAGTTTGTCTTTGATGTTGCTCTCTTCAGGCGGCGATGTGTTCTTTTACCTGTTTTGCGCAAAATAGGCTGGAAACACCATCTCTTTGTATCACCCCACATCGATGACATCCGAAGCGCTCCCAAAAAAAGGGTGCGAGGACTTTTATCCTTCCCCGAGTGCATAATCGCAAGCGCCCAAACCTCGAGACCGGAGGAAAGATCCAAAAAGGAATGGATGATGACAAGTTATCCCCCTAATTTCAAGATACCACCTTCCAGTACTTGCTTCGAACAAGGAAAAACTTGGCTGATGACCTTGATACCTTAGCCTCTATGGTCGACATGGCCGAAGGAATAATGATGTCCCCTTTCCTAGTCCACAAATAAGCTAAACCAACCCACTACTACCACATTGAACTCATCATAGAAGAGGATACTGATAGCGTCGACTGCTGGTATTACGATAGTTGGTGCCTCCTCAAGCACAGTAGGTATCCCCAGGATTCCAATAAGAAAAATCAAGCAACCCTTCGCAAGCTAGCCGCCGAGTACATTATCTACGATAAAGTATTGTTCAAGAAAAACTTCGACGGATACCATCTACACTGCATCGGAGGGGTTGACATTGAAGAATTAATGCAGAAAATCCATAGTGGGGAGTGTGGACCCCATATGAATTACTATATGCTCGCCAAGAATATTATCCAACAGGGTCACTATTGGATTACCATGGTTCTAGATTGCACCATTTTTGTTTGAAGATGCATTAAATGCCAACAGTTTTCCAATCTCCAGCACTTGCCTCTACGAGAATTGTACAGCATGAACTCTCCCTGGCCATTTTCCACATGGGGCATTGATATCATAGGGAAAGTTACACCCAAAGCCTTAAATGGGCACGAGTTCATCCGGTTTCCATTAATAAATTCACTAAATGGGTCGAGGCTGAGTCATACGTGATACTAAATACGAAAAAGGTGGTCAAGTTCATCCGAAAAAATATCATCTGCGAGTATGGGATCCTGCACAAGCTAGTATCAGATAACGGATTGCATTTTGAGGCAGAATTCAAAGATGGTCGACGAGTATGGGATCTAGAGGTATAAATCTTCTCCCTACCGACCTCAAACAAGCAGTGAAGTTAAAGTTGCTAATAATAACCTCAAAGAAATCATCAGCAAGATGACTGAAAGTTATAGAGATTGGGTTGATTGGATTCTTTACACCCTCTGGGGCTATCTAACTTCAGTTCGAGCATCTACTGGGGCTACCCCTTACTCTCTGGTATACGGTATGGAAGCATCCCTACCCATTGAACTTGAAGTTCCTTCGATGAATACCATGCTTAAAATCATGGTCAGTGAAGAAGACTGACAGCGGAACCAATTTGATGAGTTATCACTCTTAAATGGTGGGATCCTAAAATCTATACATGACATATAGGGGTACCATCACCGAATAGCACGATCATTCAATAAGAGAGTCAAAGGTTGTGGTGTTCGAGAAGAGGATTTGGACCTTAAGGAAATCATAGAACACATCTGAGACCCCGAGGTAAATTCAAGCCAAAGTGGAATGGCTCTTATATCATGAAAAAAATCATGTCCGGTGGGGCCGCTATGCTCACTAACCTTGACGGAAAAGAGATGACGTATCTAGTCAACTTGGACCGTCTCAAGAAATTCAATCCCCGGTCTGAAATCTCAGTGCGCTATGACTCTTCTCATCCCCCTTCCATTGTTAAAAAAATCTTCATTTCCCTCTACTCAGAACTAAATAGGGCCTGATTCTCTAAAATTCCTTTTACTTTTAAAAATGAAATTCAAAATATTTTCAAAACCCTAGAGGTACGTAGGCAGCTCATACGCTTTACATGAGAATGTCCCCTTCTCTTTCATAAAATGATATTCTTTTCTTATCTCTGAGAATGATAGTTTATTTTATCATTTACATGAACAAAAATATTATGTATGCCTTAGCGATTGGTATTGATAATTCAAATGCAAACTCATCAAGAGGCACAACAATATAATCAAAATCCTTTTTTTATTCCATTGTGGGAAAGGTTGGTGCGATTACAAGAAATATTAGCATACGGAGTCAAACAACTACCCCCGTCCACCTTACTATCCTAAAAACCAAAGACAGACCAAGCTACTCATAAACAAACTAACCAATCCTTCATAATTTATTCCCATACCCAAATACATAACCAAACACTCAAAAGCTTCATAAATAATCATCATCTTCACAAATATCACCAGCTTCATAAAAGACCCTACCGCAACTGCCAGAAGATCCAACCCATTATCATCTACATCTTCAGGTCCCTAAACTTATCCTTCATGGATAGTGTACTGAAGGTGCTCCATCGAACGGTAATCCCGGACCAGTCAGGAAAAAAAACTACGCCTCCCTCTTCGGTGTTAAACATGACAAATCATTTATGTCTGGTCTCCTCGAGCAACATCTTAACCACTACCCTTTATGATATGCAAAATCGGACACATGTCACCCACGAGCATCACATCAAGTGTAGAATAAATGTAAAGAAGACAATAAGGAATGGAACACAAAATATAGAGTGATTTGGCAATAAAAATGAGCCTATATCTACTTTATTGCCATACTTTCATTATATGCATTGTGTAATACAATATGATTGGGCCTAAAGAGGCGTACAAGAAAGATAATAGAAAAGAATACATGAAACTGACTAGGCAAACAACCAAGGACAAGGCCTGCTAGAGGTTGACCATGTTGCGACTGCGGGGACTGGGGGCCCCTAGTGTGGTGGTCTCTAGAGAGATAGAGGAGAGTTTGGCAGGGTTTTGTTGGGTAATTCTCTTCTTACTCCCCCACAATAATAGGGTGTGCACCTCTATTTATAGGAGATATAAAGGTAGTGTCACGTGTTCAGGAAACGTGACATATGGATAAGTATGAACAATAAGGAATCTTTGTAAAACTGGTAATTGTAGTGTACGATTAGGGGGCTACGATCTGTTTCTGCCCAGGCAGCAGTAATTCTGGAGGGTGTCACGGCCTATTTGATCCGAGGCAGCAGCCATGTCAAAAGGGGGTGTTGTATCCTATCTGAGGCCAGGCGGGAGATAACGAAAGTCAAAGATAAATATATGGTTTTGAGTCCTATCTGAATCCAGCCAGTGGCTCTCATTGAATTCCTCTACGATAATGGAGACTATATTGTCCATATCAATAAGCTCCCAAGTCGCAGTGCCAACAATTATTGAGTTGGGGCTACGACTGGATTCGATGTACTAGAAAGTATTCTTAGGTTGCCACAGTAACCTGAAAGACGATGTTTCAACTTCTCATTCCCTCTTATATAAATGGGTTTTGGCAGTGTCCATCATTTCCTTTTCTAAATATTGAGAGAAAATCGAAAGCCATACTCTGTCATTTTCTTCTTTGAATTTTCAACGAATCTCTGGTGTTGGTTCAAGGATGATAGAGGGGGAGCGATGTGATTTTGAGTTTCAGTGACCACTTCTCATTGATTTTTGGGTAACATTGGAACTGATTTCTTATTTTCTTCCATATTTGGCCATTTCAACCCATGTTTGTTGAATATATTTGACTTAACTGAGCAAATTATCTTAATTTATTTTTGCTAGGTTTGATTATTCATACTTAGAGTTCAATTTCTAAACTTGTATAGAACCCGGTTTGATGATGTTGAACCATTTGATTTTTCTTTCATAATAGACAAGCCGGTAATTAAAAACCCTTTATTGTTTTAATCTGTCTATTGGGTATTGATGGATGTGAATATGTTGAGTTCTTGGATAGTTCTTGGTATTTGAACTGAATTTGGGTTAGAATTTGGATACTTTGGATTAATCCACCCCTTGTCCCCATTTCGGGTTTTATTTTTGGCCAAGAATACCAAAATCATGTTCTTGGTGTTCTTATCCAAAACCTTGGGGTATTAGGTTTTCATTCTTTGCGAACACATATTGCATCGAAATTACCTATTTGTATTATTAATCGCGACTGGTAGTATGACTTGTGCTACTTTGCTACGGCATCTTATCATTCCGTCTTGGATGCAGACCGCAGCTTGAACTTGGAAAAGGGATTCTATTGTCCTTAGAGTAATTAGATACAACCTTTAGAATTCATTTTTGGCTTTATATGGAGTTTAAATCAATTGGATGCAGTCTCTAAAAATAGTTAGCTCCAGCTGAATTTTAATTTAATTTGCACTTCTATTCCTTTCTGTCGTGGCCTCTAAGAGGCTTCTCTAACCATAGTGGCTGCGGCACCTAACTGCAAAGCCCTTCTGATTTTCAAGTTTTCCTACAGCCCTATGAGTTGGAACCCTTAGGATTTCTTGGACGACTTCTAGAAATCTCATTTTGGCTTTTCTCCTCCTGTGATCCCATAAATAAATCCTTTGAAGGATATTAGGCCTTGTCTACTTAAAGATCGACCAAACTACGTCATCCTTGATTCTAACTATGTGGACTCCTTGAATTATAAGAACACTAGTGAGTCTGCGGATGTAATGGAGGAGGACACAAACTCTAGCAGCAATCCTCCTTACTAAGTAGTGGTTGCGGCGACTGTTGGGACAGCAACGGCCCCCTGAAATTAGGAATCCCCCAGCTAAAGCCTTTGGCAGTGGCAAATCCTATGAAAAGGAAATCATAAGTGAATTATCAACGAGTACTGGATTGTCGATGTTTCCACAACATTTGAGTTTCCTGAAGGAACAATCTGCACGCTACCTTTCGTAGAACAAAGATTATGTCTATGGTTCTTAACACTGTTTCCTTTCCTCTCCAACCCTTCCTTCTGTGGTTGCGGCTTCCTGTTCCCGTACCTATCAGAAGGGTATTGCATGCCATGAATTTGTCCCCATCCCAATTTGATCCCAACTGCTAGAGGTCCATCCTTGCTGGTTTGGTACTTTGGCAGAAGAACTTCGATAAAGACATCACGCCCGTAGAGTTCTTCTAATTTTATAGTCTAAAGGAAAACTCCAAAGAATTCCCATGGTATTACTACATCACACTGTGGAGCGATGATAGGTATTTGTACACTGACTGAGCTACTAGTGTGAAAAACTATAAGGTTAAGTATTTCTTTGTGTTTAGGTAGAGTTGGGAAGTCTACCCAGAAAAAACTGAAAGGGATAAATCTATTAGAATGCCACGAACATGGAGACATTCATCCAAAAAGGGTATACACTATCTACGGCCCACACTAGCCCTTGGATTTTTATATTTTAATTCATACTAATGCCACATTTTCTCATGCTACAAACATTAACAACTTGAAGCTTAGCGATAATCAGGCAAAAAGGGGGACGCTGCCCTTTTAACTGATTCCGAAAAGAAGTTTTCTGAGTTGGTAACTTCTACCTCCACTATTGAGCAAGGATACTCTGCATCTAAGGACCTACCCAAAAAGATGACTATAGAAGGTACAATTTCATTCTTCAAATAATTTTTCTATAACCTCTGAAAAATTTTAACTTACAATATTCTTTCTGCAGCCACCTTACATCTTTCCACAATTTTATGTGAGGAGATTGATTGTGACCTTCTCGTGGCCCAGCTATTAGAAATGGATGAATATGTTGCCTCCCTCAACCAAGCCCACTGAACAAAGGGCAAAAAGAGGAAGAGGTCAAAAAGGATGCAACCCCTGTAAATAAGCCAACTGTTAAGCCTCCGTGGCAAACTGCTATAACTGAGATAGGAGTGGTGCCTCCTGTGGAAATGTCTGCGACCGCTGACGATATTGTTGCGGTAGAGGAGAAGCAGGTGGAAGATGATATAGATCCACAACTTTTCGCGATAGGTTTAATGTCCTCTAAGGACTTTCAAGGCGGTCACAACCCCTTACATGATTCTATTTTTGGATCTCATACCCCTCTTTCGCGAAACATATTGGAAATTAATGCTAACTTACCAAATCCACAAAGCAGTGCAAGAGTGGGCCTTGATGGACATCCTCAGCCTCAACTATGATAACCTGATCCTAGTTCTTCATGGGGTACAACTACTAGGGCAGTTAGAAAAATGAGGAAGGTTCTAGACGTTATTGACTTGGACTGCCTAGTAGAAGAATACCATAAGGAATTTAAGGAATTTTCCCTCCAAAGTCTGTTACGGGTAATCACTTCATTTCATTTCGTGTTTTCTGTTAATAATTATTGTAATAATTTCTTTAACTTTAGGCCACAGACGTTGTCATTTCCCAGAGGATGAAATATGATGGGCTCTTCAAACTCTATAGGGCTGCAGTGTCTTCTCACATGTCTGAACTGGAGGCTACCAAGACTTCTTCCTTTGAGGTAGGAAAAAAATCATCTTTCGCAGCACTTGAATTGGCAAAGAAGGATTTGGAGAATGCCATTAAGGCAAAAAATGAGGCCAAACAAAATTTCACCAAAGTTGTAGACTCCCTTAAGACTGCAGAAGCTAGGGCAATAGAAGCTGAATGGTAAGATAGAAATTCTGAGCATAAACTCAGTGTCCTCCAACAAAAGTATGACCAATTAGAGCGGAGCATCAACTCCGCTCTCCAATAGAAGTATACCAATCAAGTCGAAATCTTAAAACAGATGGAGGAGTCATATGTCGCACCTTTGACTAAAGCTGCAGATGATTTTGTAGCTACATACAAGAAATCATAGGACTTCTTTCTGATAAATAACAAAGACTATCTCTGTGGATTCTGGGATCTTTGGCATAGGGTGATGAAAAACTTCCCTGAGTCGAAAGAAAATATCCTTGCCTGGGGACTTGGGGATGCTGAGCATTCAGAATGTGTGGCTGAACTGAAGGTTACGACAGATGATAGAGCCAGGAAGATGGCTAAGGAAGCTACCGGAGTTAAGGAGATAAAGACTGCGATGAAAGATGATGAAGAAGACCATGAAGAGGACGCAACATCTTAGTCACTTTGGAACTTAATTGCAGACACAACTTGTAATTTTGAACTCTTATTTTTATATTTCTTACACTTTCTTCGTTGTTTAAATATTAAATCTGCTTGTAACTATAGAGGGTTGAGGCCCTTTTGATCCATCTGAACATATAACTTACCTAGGGATGCGACCGAATTTGTAAGGTTGCTGCCCTAATCAATATTTTGTAACCATGAATTTTCATTCTTTTGTTTGCATATCATATCTTGCTCTGTATCTTGAAACATTGAATGTCTTATCTACATTAGAAATATAACTTAACGCTTTCATTCTAATGATGAGCCACAGTTGATTAGCACCTTGTTGAAAATTGGTTATGGACTAAAAAGGCTGCAGTGCATAAACAACTTTAAACGAGGACTAGAATTTTCGTTGCGGAAATGTTGAGTGAATTGAGTAATGACTTCTTTACAGTGGTCGTTTAAGTCCTTTGCTCACTTTCCTATTTGCCACAGCTTCACTTTGTCCTATATATTTCGAATCTAATTATTTTAACTATTGGCTATAGAAATGTAGGATTATCTACGAACGGTTAAGTCCTTGGCCCCTTGATTGTTACTGCAGAAATATAGGATTGTCCGCGGACGATTAAGTCCTTGGCCCATTTTATTGTTACTGTAAAAATATAGGAATGTCTGCAGATGATTAATTCCTTGGCCCCTTTAGGTTATTGTAAGGCCTCCCCAGGATAGGTATTATGAAGCTTCCCCAAGCCATAATCAGATATATATCAAGCCATCCCTGGCTGGGTATTATGAGCCCCCATGACTAATTGAAGTATCCTGAAAGCTAAGGACGGGCATAGTGAGCCCCCATAGCTTCGTGTTGTGAGAGGTGGGACTACCAACGAAGGCAATCTCCTCAATAGACCTTTCCTCCCAAAATAAACAAATAATCTCCCGGATAATTGGTCATCATGTTCTATTAAATTTTTTTAAGACAAAGGCCTTTCATTAGATTTATGAGCATGAACGCAAGAATATACATATATGACTAACAATTTTCATTTCATTCATATATAAATGTATATATTGACTTTAATTAAAATACAAAAGTCTTTAATATACAAATACAAAGAGCTTGATAGATAGAGTTCAAAAGGAAGAAAATGTGAACAAGTAGTCACTAAGGCCAAAATTTGGTAAACGACCTCCCAGGTATCGGCTGCACCCCTAAGCATCCTTTAGGAATCGCTGAACCGCTCCCTTCAGGAATTGCACCATTTGGCTCGATCCCTCTTGCGAGGAGGGGATCTTTGCTTCTCAGTCCAACGAAGAAATTTGTCTTCTTTGATGAGATCTAAAATGTATTTTATTTGGTAAATTAGTGGGTGTAGGTCTCATAGCCTTTTTTTGGTTTTGGCTGCTCCAGGTTCCTCTTTTGAACTTTGGCAACGGTCGTTGCTGCTTCTGTCGTAGCCTTTTCATGGATGTGAAGGTTGCAGCTTCTGATGTTATGGCCTGTGCTAAGGTGAAGGTTTCAGCCTCCAACGTCAGGACTTTCTATGTTAGAAAGTTAACCTAGTCTTGGAGTGCTGATTGGCAGTCATACAGGTGATTAATGTAGCTTAACAACTAGGAAACTTCTTCACTCTGATTTATTCTTATCTTTGAGGTTCCTTCCATGGATTCTGTTGTGTTAGTCTTTTAGAAATATATACTCTGAGATTAACCAGACAGTGGTGAGAAGACACAGAATTCAGGAAAAACCAAGCATAGTAATAGGCATGCAACCTTTTGCTATCAGTAATGCTATTCTGCTATGGCCGCGACTTAAGGTGCATATGTATTACTGTCATGGTCATATCAAAAGGAATCTCCCAGGTGAATGGTAGAAGCTATAAGAACCCAACTCCTTTAGTAATGCTGCGATAATCTGGGAATAAAACTGTCTGGACATATCCTTCAGGTAGCAGTGATGGGCGAGACTCCAAAATAGAGTCCAAAACCTAGGATCAATCTCTAGAATGTACAAATAATTTGCCTACTAGTAACTTACCAAGGGAAAATGGCCCCTTTGGTGTGGAAGTAGAACCAACTTGGTAATAATCCCTAGATCATAGGCGTAAAATATAGAAATAAGTGAATAGAACTCTTCCCTAGTTACCCACCTTAAGGAGGCCATCGCCTACTGTGTTCTTCAACACTATTTAGGTAAGGTAACATCATTAGGGCATAAAAAACAGATCTATGGTCATGAAAAGGAAGATCGATGACAGACCTGAAAAAGAATAAACCCTTCACAAGGTTGTATACAAATGTAAGGGCTCGACAACCAAAATACAATTTAAGGGATCACGACCTAGGAGGTCCCTCGGATAAAATAAGGCATTTAGAAACCTAAATAAGAAGAAACAAGATAAAAATACCTCGTTCCCACAGACTGAGCCAGATTGATGATACGAGAAATCGGACACATGTCGCTCTCGAGCATCATAGCAAATGCAGAGTAAATGTAAAGCAAGCAATAAGGAAAGGAACACAAAATATAGAGTCGTTCGGCTATAAAAATGAGTCTGGATCTACTTTATTGCCATACTCTCATGATATGCATTGTATAATACAATATAAGTGGGCCTAAAGAGGCGTACAAGAGAGAGAATAGAAGAGGATACATGTTACTCGCTTGTGAACAACCAAAGACAAGGCTTGTTAGAGGCTAACCCTGTTGCGGCTGCGAAGACTGGGATCCCCCAAGTGTGGTGGTCTCTAGAGAGAGAGGGAGCTGAGAGTTTGGCAGCGTTTCGTCAGGTAATTCTCTTCTTGTTCCCGCAATAATGGGTGTGCACCTCTATTTATAGGATATATAAAGGTAGTGTCACATTTTCAGGACAAGTTACATACGGATAAGTATAAACAATGAGGAATACAAGGAAAGCTGGCAATTATAGTGTATGAGTAGGTGATGAGGCCTGTTTGAGCCTAGGCATCAAAAATTCTAGAGGGTGTCGCGGCGTATTTGATCCCAGGTAGCGACCATGTCAAAAGGGGGTGCTGAAGCCTATCTAAGGTCAGGCAGTGACTAATGCAAGTTAAGGGGGTTGATATGGCTATGAAGTTCATGAAATGGCTGAGGCTTGTCTGAGTCCAAGCAGCGGATCTAGTTGAATTCCTCCACGGTATTGGGGGATATATTAACCATATCAACCTCCTTCATATCCATTTCATGAAATTCCCATAAACATGTCAAACCCTGCCAACAGATTGAGAAAGATGGGTTGACGATCAACAACTCCCCCATAAAGAGCCCAACCACATGCGCATGCCTTTCGTAAAGTCTTTCACCGGAATGAAGTCTCAAATACGGGAAGGCACGATATTCTCCCATCAAACTTGATGTAGGAACCATGAAGGAAAGTAAAAAGAAGTCTGAAAGAGGCCAACCAACTGAACATACTGGTATACCCCCAGTTCCATAATAGGCTACAACTCCCCACACTAGGGTACTGACCAACGCAGACATCGAGCTCCGTGCTCCATTAACCAATTTATCCACTTCTCAACATTTGGGCCAAAACTAATGAAATAGCGAGTGTAAAAATTTGGCATAGCAGCCAAGGGATATTCGGGGGACCGCCAAACAAAATCTCTCAAATAGCCATATGAACAACATAACGGGACTTCCTCTCAGAAAATCAGAATGGCCTTCCTGCCAAGCATTTAGACCATTCACAGTCTCTTCCAGTATCACCATAGTGGGACTTCGGTGATATGACATCCACGCAATAATAAAAGCAAGTTGAAGGTCCACCGGCAGGTGTTCGGTCACCAATAGTAGTTTTCAAGTTAAGCCAAGAGCAATGGATTAATCATATCCCGCATTATTAACATCCTGTAGATGCACGGAATACAACACAGTCGGGAGGGTGATCATTCCTCCATTAACCAATAATCGAGCCATCGGGGGTGAGATATCGAGAAATTCCGCCAACAGTACCCAAGGAGACCGACAGAATTCTGGCATGGTTGCCGCACATTGGGATTTACCCCTAGCATAGTAGAAAAGTCCTCGTAAGTTAAGTAGACTTCATCCAAGACAAAATGAAAAGCATGATCCTTGGGGTACCAAAATCGTACTGCCACCGTCAGCATGTTCCAGTCAATGGATCAGTTGTGCCATAAGGAAACCCGATGCAGGTTGAAGGCGTCGTTGTCTACATTGTACAAGAAAATTGCCTATAAATTCTCAAGGTAAGAGGAAAATTCATCACTTATGGGAAGAGAAATTTTGGAAGAAACAAAACACAAGCAAGAAGGAAGCAAAAGAAGGAAAATATGGATGGGTGAAGAAACATCATCTATCTTACCCCCTTTATACTTGAAAACTTTGTCTAAAGACAAGGATCCTATAAAATCCATATGAAATTCTATCCCATCAAGGACAAAGTAGTTGAAGAAATTGCAATCAAGCCTTGTGGTGATTGGACTGGACTGTCCTGTCGATAGGAAGGACAAAGGGAATGCCGATCGGCATCACCCCATTTTTAGAAAGAAAGAAAAAAATCCTTTTTTGTCAAAATAAAAAAACTCAATAAAAATAATTTCTATTCCAAAGAAAGTTAGAATTCTCGTCCCTATATTTTACACATCCTGTTTTAAAATAAATTCTCTTCTAAGAATTTTTAATCCTTTTACGGTAAACAAAGTAAAACGTGCATGTAGATTAAGTCATTTAAAGCAAGATAAATAAATAAATGAAACCCCATTAATTTCATATATATGTACTTCCATCATTACATTTTCTTTTACAGAAAAGAAGATGAAGAAAAACAACGGTACTCATCCAGAATCCCAAAAACTCTCTCATTTTTTCTCTCTCACACACACTCTCTCTATGATCCCCCATTGCGACGACGCGCACGTTTACCCCGACATCGAGGTGAGGAGCCTACATTACTCGATCCGAGTCTCTCCTCGGAAGAAGCAGATGGAAAAAAATAGGAAGGAACCAGGATCGACTACCGAATATGAGTGGTCGCAGAAGCCTCCTTGTCCCGGATGTCCCTCAACCAGGTAATCGACACCCGAGCGTGCTGTAAGAAAAATAAAAAGAGAAAATCATTCACTCTGAAGCAAAATAAGAAAAACAAAAGGCAAAAGGACAAAGTTAAACCTATGGCTGGAGACCATCCTCAGTCAACCCCAACACCTACGGGTCTATCGCATTGGGGCGATGAAGCATACACACCGATCCTCCTTCGGGATATCTGATATTGTAAGAGGGAGGATCAAGATGAATAAGTGTAACCTCTGATGTCGCCGCGACGTCGATGCACCACCCACATTGTGGGTAGACCCCACTGGCCGACTCATAACCCTGCCTGAAGCTGAAGGAGGCGGAGGTGATTAAGCCTGAAAAGTAGCTCGTGTCAAACGCTGATCGTTATTTTCTATTCACCGCCTTAATTCAAAAACCTAAACTTATTACTACACTTAACAGGTGAGTAGAATGGCCAAGTCCGGGTATCGAAATTCCACAGAGACGAGTTGTTACAATTTAATTGGTTTAATGCTTCTAAATAAAAGTGTAAAAGGTAATTTGTTAACTAAAAAGAAATAAAAGATAAACGAGGCATGAGTGTATTTAAACTAAAATTAACAAAGAGAATAAAAACTATAGGTTGTGTTGAATATTCCTCATCCCGAGTTAATTAGTATAAAATGGTTACATGGGTTCACAAATTATTAAGATCGCATCTCGTTTCGTCAATTAATTAAATCAAGAGTTTTCACACCAATAAATTCACATAAAAGATTAATAAGATTTTGGCGTCAACAAATACCCCAAAAATTACGCACGCAAGGTCGTAAATACGGAGCATACATGATATACCCCGTTAAATTTCCTAGGCGTAATAATTAGGACAACACATTCGAAATAAATACGTAAATTTCATCACCAAAGAAAAGCAACACGTCAACCCTAGGTGAGTTCATTCCGACACAACCTAATTTAAATTATCCCCTAAGCATATTAAATGACATTAAATAAATTAACTAATTAATTAAAGTACAAATAATTAATTAAAGCAATAATAAATAATTAAATTAACAACTAAAAATAACTAGACATGGAAATAAATGGAAAACAAATAAATCTAGGGTACAAAGCTTAAAAAAAGGGAAGACAATGAATAGTGTCCACTTACATTAATGGGTGTCAAACCATCAAGAAAATGGAGGAGAGGGGTGTTTTCCACATAAATCCCAAAAAATTACAAACCCTAAGTTAAACTAAGAGAAAGAGAAAGAAACTAGAGAAAAAACTAGATATTTTCCAAAAATAAACCAAAGGGTCTATTTATAGTAAGTTACAATTAGAAATAAAGAAAAAAGGAAAAACAAAATAAAAAGGGGTTAAGTTCTCTTTTAAATAAGGAAAGAAAAGGAAAAATAAAATAGAAAAAGGGAAATGGGGAGGTAACAGGTCTCGGACAAAAATAGGCCCGGTTGACTAGCGTCCAAATCGCGGTCGATCGATGAACAGGGGAGAGGCTACTGTCCAAAATCCATGGCATAACATCAAAACCCAATCGATCACAGAGGATGGGTCGGTCGACCGGTACTACAGAACTCCATACCCACATCACAGCAGCATACCCACATCGCAACCTCGCCAACAAACAAAGCTCCACCACATCAATTATTTCGTGCCAAACTCCAAGCTCAGAAATGGACCAAAACCGAGACCCTCATGGGTTCTAAAAACCTCCATAGCAAAATACCTCCATTGACGAACAAAACTCAAAATGGGTATACCCCAAAACACAAATTCGTGTCCCAAAACGATATACATTCAAAATCCTTGCCCAATTTCGGACGAAAGTTCCGAATTTTGGGCGAAACCAAAACTCGATCCAAACCCAGGCCAAGAACCAAAATCACCCATGGAGTTTCCTGCCAAAAACGTTTTAGGGATGTATATGGAATTATAGGATTTGTTATAAAAAAGAAGAAGGTTATAAGGGGAATTAATGAAATTGTTATTTTTCTTTTAATTCTATTCCGATTAAAGGTCTGTGTTGCCTTCGTTCAGACTCCGATTCACACACCATTTGCAGCCACGCGAAGGTTACCCCGAGGGCTACAACTTCCGTGAAGTCTTTGGGAAAAAATCCCATAGTTTAAAATTATCAAAATGCCCCCAAACGTGCGAATCACGACGAAGCTTAACCAGAATGCGCTCAAACTTCATACTAAGCACCGTAACACCTATAAACGTTCAATAATACCTAAAATAACATGTTAACATATAAAATGGAGGTTTTCTGGTTATCGAGCATAATTATAGCAATTACGATACTCGGGGGGGCTAAAATGCATAGGTTCGAGGGTATAAATATGCAAGACTCGATACAAATCACACCCCCCTAACTTATAAATTTCTAGTCCCTAGTAATGAAATTAAAAGCAGGAAGAACTATAAGAAAAATACAAAATAGGAGATATATACAAAGGCAATAAAAACCATAAAAAATATAATAAGGCCACTTTCGCGGGCGAACGATTGCATTTAGCGTATGCAATAAGCCGTTAAACACCTAGGTTAACCTAGTGGACGAGTGTCATCTCGTGAGGGTTTCCAGGGACGAAACCCACAAACATCATATGGTTTCCTCAAAATATTCCCAATCAACATGAGACAAGCCCAATAATACGAAAAAGATTTCATACACATTATTAGCAAAGTGAATGAATTCACACAGAAGTCCGTATTAGTAACATTATGGAATGCACCTCATAGAATTGAAACCTTAAAATGTGGAAGGGGAGAGAGCACATGCGAAGTGTGATTTGGAAAAAACTTAAATAAATCGAATACTAAATATTAAAGCATGCATATAAGTCAATCCTCGCTGGCATTACACTCATCAAGTGAATTCACTCGAAACAGGGAGGTAACACACAGAACATGCGGGCAGAAAGAGTAAATGGAAATGGAAACTAGGTCGCGCACATGTCACAAATGAAGAAATCTATATAGAAAATGAAAAAATGTAATCTCAATGAAAGATACCACTCATTAAAGGAGGCGAAATGCATTTTCACAGATTATCAAAACTATTATGACTTTTAAATTAATGCACCCTAGGATCACATAGGACTTGTATACGGTTATAATGTAGGCTAGGCTTGGGTACAAAATGAAGGATATGTATGTATGGATTCAAAGTGGTCGGGGATTAAAACTCGGGATAATGAAAAATGCGGGCAATTTTAAAAATTGGAAAACAATTTCGAAAACAAGCACTAAATATAACAATTGGAGAGCAATCAAAGCTTATTGAACTATATACGCAACATATACAAATTTCTCTTTATTTTTCTTTTCTTCTCTTTCTCATGTTTTTTTTTTGGTTTGTTTTCTTTTGCTTTTTTCTTTCTCTTTTTTCACATCTCTTTCTTTTCTTTGCTCACTCTTTTCATGCTAAAATTGCGACCACCCTACACAATATCATTCAATCCCAAGCAACATTCCAAACAAAGGCATGGAAGGTAATATGTATGGTTTAAAACTCCAATGTGGAGTTGGTTACGGGATTTGGGGTTATGAAACAAAATGCTATATTTAGGCTCAAAGGGGTTGACAAGGGAAATATATAAGGTGAGGTCAAGGATAATATGGGTAATATAACAAAGATGGCCTATGATCATTTCATAAAGTTTACACAATTCTCGAGTCAAAACAATACTTTAAAAATCATGCTCAAGTAACACATTTCAAGATATAAACTCAATTAATGAACGATCAAATGAAATAATAGTGAGATTACCGTTGAATTCAACGTTTTCAATGAGGAACGAATAATGTATACACTCACAAAATGACGAAAGGTATAAAGCTTACTCGGTGTAAGTATATACAATGCAATAAAATATTATCGAGTTATAAAAATCTTAAGCCAGATCAATAAAGCAAGAAAAGTGCATGTGCTCTTGGGATTAAAGTTTAATTCATGAAGTTATTCACAATATCAATGATTGAGGACTAAAGTCTAATAACTTCTAAAATCGAGAACATGCATCATTGAGTTGTCTATCGGATCGAGCAATTATTGAAATTTATCATCGGAAACAAAGGCAAAATTCCCAACAAAGGAGAAAAAATAAGGAAAATATTTTTGAAATTTTTAATTTTTACAAGAAAAGTGTGCTTGAAAATAACATATAATCAAATCAAAGAAACTACCAATGAATGGATAAAATATCCCACACCCCCTGACTTTAAACCTGACATTGTCCTCAATGTAAATTAAGAACCAAGTTAAAGAGAGAAAAAGAGTGATATTACCCACAATGGAGCGATCTCCGGAAAGTATAACTCCAATGATTCTACAAAACATGTTAGTATCAAATCATAACAAAATGAATGAATTAAATTTTTAACTAATTACACTAGACTATAAGTAAAAAGAAAAATAAACTAACTATGTACAACCTACAATTTAGACTCCTAATTAACTATACACTAGAAGTTGAAATTTCTGAGGGTCCAACCAAAATATGATTTGGCTTTGAAATATCAACAGTGGGCCCTCCCTCTCATGCATGCCTCCTGGAAAATAATAATTTCGTTTGAACAACGGAAGGCATGTGTAAGGCGTGCGAAATGAACCATCCCCAATTAAAAATTTTGGCGAGAGGATGGGGGATTTGGATAAGACAGGGGACAAATACACATGGGGCCCAAGAAAAATTGAATCATCTCCCAAGTATTTTGAAATTGTAATGGGAGGGGGCGCACAAGGAGGTAAAGATGCCTTCATGGAAAGCAACTCGAGAAAGTACTCCTCATCGGTGAAAGGGTTAAACATTTTAAAGTTTGGCACCGATTCATCGGGTACTTCTGACGGTGTGATAACGGAGAATGAAAAGGGTGAGGAAATAAACTCAAACTCAAGAGATGAGTTATCATCACTCAAAGTTGAAATTTCAAAGGAGATAGGATCATTTTCAATGAAACTTTCTTCTTTGGAATCCAAAGACGAAATCATTTCATTGCAAATGGATACTACATCCATTTCATCCTCATTTTCATTCTATATTAAACCCTGGGCCAATTCAAGAATGGTTTGTTACAAATAGGCATAGAATCCCCATTTGGTTCAAAAAATTCCTCGACTTCAAAAAACTGGGAAGAAAAATCATCGTCAGATTCAAATAATAAATCCAATTCATGTTCCCACAAATGATTTTCTTTCCGATAACGGTCTTCATACCTCTCATTCTCAAGCATGAGCAAACCCTCGCCGAAAGTCATAGGCCGAGGTGCGGATTCTTGGAAATAAGAAGTTTGAAAATTATTATCGGAACTATACTCAAACTCGTTATTATAATAATTTTGAAAGCTATTGCAATTTGTTTCAAAATTCCTATTTTAAGGAATTAGAGGCCCAAAATCATTATCATCATCCTCAAAATACATGCACTCCAAAGATTGACTTCTGTAATACTCGCCCAAAGTCATTTTTGAATTTGTAATTTTTTGGGACTCTAAGTATTGACCAAAAGTCAAAGGTTTATGGGGATTTTGAGAATTATCATAATGATTACTATAGACACCCCATTATAATACCCCCTAAACTATCCTTAGGTCCCTAGCACCTCCCTTCATCGTTGCAAACCCAAGTCACACCCCTGGTTCGGACCTAGACGCCATCAGGCACTCCCAGGCTCCATTTGACCAAAAGTCAAAATCTTTAGCTCGGCCGAGACTGAATGAATCTTCAAAGGTAACTGAATTCCCTTTCCAATGGTCCATCCCGTGCACGATTCTAACTTACCATGCGGATAAACGACTCATTTTTCCTCAAAACTCGATCAGGAGGTCACTGGATGCTCCCAGGCCCCGTTTGACTGAAGCCAACTCTTCAGCTCAACCAAGACTGAATGAATATTCAAAGGGCACTGAAACCCCTTTCCAACAGCTCATCCTGTGCGCAATTCTGACTTACGGTACGGACGAACGATCTGTTTTACTCCAAAAGGTCACTAAACACTTCCAGGCCTCGATTAACCAAAGTCAACTCCCTGAACCAGTTCAAACTATTTGGAATGTCAAATTACATCTCCTAACCTTTCTAATGGTCTATCCCGTGCACAATTCTGAGTTACCATTCGGACGAACGATCCGTTTACGTCCGAAGTTTCCCCGTCCAAAGGACTGATGAGCGCTTCCGAGCCACATTTGACGGAAAGTCAACTCTCGAACTCGGGAGCAGTCCTAAGCACCTTCGAAGGATCTAAAATAAATTTCCAACGGTTCACCCTGTGCACGATTCGGATCAACAGTTCGTGCTCAATGACGATTTTCCAAAGAAACCTGAAAGACACTACCAAACGAGAGGTTCCAAGCCCTGCCTTTCGGCAGTGTACCCTCCATTATCATCCAAGTGCAAGGGCTTCTCTCTAACATCCAAGATCAAGCTTAAGGTCTCCAAGAAGGTCCAACTCTTTCAACTCTCTCTTTAAATTTGCATTAACTTGTTGTATTACTTAGCACTTTTACTCTATCATCTCACATATCTTAATAGACTTTTTATTTAGTATTATTGCACATCTCTTATTTTCATATAAATAAAACCCAAAAAATAAGAAAAAGAGGATTTGTTCATAAATTCCAAGCGGGAATTCTCACATTTTCCTCACAGCTAAAACACTTTTTTACACACACACATAAAAGAGAAGTCCCCGACTGGATTTATGGGATAAATCCCACCCCTCGTTTTGCATATGAACTATGTGGAATTTGATGCCTCTATAGGCTACATAGGCATCTCGGGGTAAAACCCGGAACTCGAGTCCTTTTTCTACTTTTTTCCTATTTTTATATATTCTTTAAACTTAACTCTCTTAAATCTTATATATATATATATATATATATATATATATATATATTTGTTCTTAATGGCGTATTATTCCACATGAGTTATCATTCCCCTATAATGATCGATGCTAGGATAATCGCATAAATCCTATTTTCTAATATTACTTTTAGGAACATTCCTATGGATGACTCGCTTTATCACTTCCATGATACAAGTCGGTGATTCCTATCTCTACTATGTATACACATGCACACTTACCACGGGGAAATAAAGGAAGATAGCAACAACCCATGAGATACCATAAGGGCGGAATGGGTGCCTAACACTTCCCATTTCGTAACTTAGACTTCGGACCCTTTTCGAATCATTTTGGTTTCGTATGTATCAGTATGTCTTTGAATGCTTTCATTCGGGATGGCTCCTTTTTCTTTTGTCTATTTTGAGTAAAATAAACTGCCGACTCTATCTCTCTATATTTTTCACCTCATCCACCGACGCCAATCGAAGCGCTCCCGAGAGGGATGCGCGAGACCTAGAGGGATCCTCTCCTACCGCGCCATGAGGGGATATATTCGAGGATGGCCACAGTGGTGAATTTGCTGAGGATTTTTATTTTTTAGGGCTAGACTCTATTTACATGGGTGTTTTATTTTCTTATATATCCCCTTATTTTCCCCTTTACTATTCATGTGTACCTCATGCTTATGCTTTTATTCACACACTTGTAGAAAATTCTTCATGTACACTTCACCACGTGCACCTAGGATCACATATATCCTCATGTTGTAAGCATCACTCGTACTTGGTATACCATTGGTAGTCATACTTTTCTCCCTATTGGGCATGATCAAGAAAGATACTCTCATCATAAGATACTAATAAGAGGATCATGCATGATTCACACGATATCACCAAAGAGCATTACGATTGACCAAATTTTGTCCGATAACTGGAGGGTCACTTCGTAATGGGCGCTGGTCCGGCAGGGCACAGTTAGCCTAAGCGATATGACTCCCACCTTCTATTGTCCATGTACCTTCGACGTATATCGAACGGTTCCCCCGCATGGTACCGCTTGACCGAAGTTATAACGGGAGGTATATCGCAGGGAACTCGTTCACGTACGCCGAGTATATTGAATTATCTCTGACACGTATCATCCCCATGAGGTATATAGTGAGGCAATTCATGTACACTCAGGTATATCAAATGGCTTGTCCACACGTACCGATTGCCCTCAAAAGCAAGACGTATATCGTGGAAGCCATGCCAAAGGGGGGAACCCTTTCCGATTCACCCAACCAACTGCATATCCGCATATAGGTGTCAAGCCTAGTACACACATATTAGATTGCCGATTTTAACCCGAAACTCTGCCGAAATTTCGGATTGGCCTGCCGCCCAAATTTTTGCACATTTTTAAAACGGGACCCTACCCGTGAGCCTGGTCACAAGTCCAGCTGTAGCTTTGCATATGTTACAAACCCAATTTTTCCAGGCTTGGGTCCCATCCAGTATTTCATTTTGCATTTAGGAAAATTTAACGGAAGTGAGAGCATAATAATAATAATAATAATAATAATAATAATAATAATAATAATAATAATAATAATAACAATAATAATAATAATAATAATAATAATAATAATAATAATAATAATAATTATAATAATAATAATAATAATAATAATAATAATAATAATAATAATAATAATAATAATAATAATAATAATAATAATGCTGAGGCCCGTCTTCCAAAAAACACTTCTCCTCTCTTTATCAAAAATCCAAAAACATTTCTCCTTTCTTTACCAAAAATCAAAAATTATTTTGTCTTCCAATCTCAAAAAAAGAAAATATGTCAAAAATATTTCCATCCTTTTTTTGTCAAAAATGAATCCAATTTTACGCCCTCTCAGGTCGATCGCACGCCCTTGGCCTGGCACCTTATTGTCTTCGGTCTTCAGTCAAGTCACCCCGGAGTTCCGTCTGTTCCCCTGCTACCTCTTTCGAGTTCAGTATCCATCCGCTTTCCATGGAGAACATAGATCAAGTACCAATTGCACAGCCAGATTTGACGACAGTTTTAGCTCAGCTCGTGTCCAAGATTAACAACCTTCATACTGAGGTCCGGGTGATGCAACGAAACCAGGTTCCTATTCCCCAAGATCCCGAGGCCCTATTACCTCATGCTATGGGTCCACCTGAGCCTATCTGGATTCTCGAAGAATATCAGAACGCTCCGTGTCCCTCCTGTTAATGGGTCGTCGCCTGCCCAGCTTCTTATGCCAAACCTTGCCCAACCTGGGGCTAACTGCCTGTGATCGTTGACCCGAAAGGGGAAGAATTGAACAAGGTTAAATAAGATCTCAAGATGCTAACTAAGAAGTTCTACCAAGTTCGAATCTCCGAAAATTACATGGACTACACCCACATGTCTCCTTATCTTAAGGCAAAGGTTACCCAAGAAGTTAAAGATGTCGAATATCTAGAAATTCGGAGGAAGTGGACCACCGATTGTGCATATTCGCAGTTATCACCATTTCATGACTCTCCTAGGGGATTCTGAAGAAGTGATGGCCCAATTGTTTCAACAAACTTTGAAGGATAGCGCCCTTTGATGGTTTTTGTCTCTCGAGGAGTCTAGAATCCGTAGCTGGGAGGATGTAGCCCGTGAATTCATGTTGCAGTACAAATATAACGAAGAGCTTGAGGTCACCCGCCGTGATTTAGATATGCTAAGACAGAATTCTAGGGAATCAGTCAGTAACTTCATAGCCCGATGGAGGGAAAAATCAGCTACCATGACCAATTGGCCTTCTGAGGAAGAACAAGTCAGCATAGTGAAGAAGAACTTCTTGCCCCATGTCCAAGCAACCATGGGAAGACAATACTATCCCCACTTTCGAGCTCTCGGAGAAGAAGGAGTAGAAATCGAGGAAGGTCTTGCTAAAATAGAAGCTCAACCAAAGAAAGTGTCCAGACAGTCCACCCCCATAAAATATGACAAACCTTCCAGTGTTGTAGTCTTAACCATCAACAACATCTCTCAACCGACCACTTCGTGGGCACCAAAAAGCCGCCATGTCCTAGTCCGAAAGGAATACACCGAGCTCCATGCTCCCCTATCTAAAGTTTGTCAAGCCCTTAGTCCCCGTCCATTGCCCAATCCACTTCTAAGAAACTTCAAAGCATATTCACATTGCGCCTTTCACCAAACCGCTGGTCATACCACTGACCAATGCTTTCACTTTCGAAACATAATCCAAGGTCTAATCGACCGGGGTACCATTGCCCCACTACTCAATCCTAAGCCAAACACTACTCACAACCCACTCCCAAATCATACCAATGTTATCTTCCTAGAAATGAACCCAGGAATTGATCCCTCAACTCAAATCACACCCATACACTCTCCCAAACCTCTCCAAACCTGCCCATATTTCCTCCTACACCCTACTAGCCTCGCTGATCAGGCATTGTCACTTCTTACCAGAGCATGCATTGTTGTCCGTACCCGTTCTGAAAATGGAGGTATGGAATTATCAGAAGTGTTAAACCAACTCCTAGAGTTCGGGCTGAAATTTCCCTCACAGATGATCATTGATTACCAGATATTCATCACGCTGTTCTTCGAAGCATGGAAATAGGCTCAAGAGTCAGACAATTGGGTGGTACCAACCGATGAAGTCATCTTAGATGACGTTATCCAGATCATGGCAGAATTATTCAGGCAAACCAACGACATCTGCAGTATGAGCGAGTTACTGGATACTCTGAAATTATAAGGGCGCCTAGTCCCCTCACCCTCATAAATCCCCACGGAATGGGAAGACTTGTATGAAGAAGACATTGAAGTTGTGGAATGCATCGAATTTACATGGAAAGACAGAATGGTTGCCACCGGATGGGGGGAAGAATTCAGATATTCGAATGAAGAACATGCTTGAGAAAATTGGCCCGGTAGCCGAAATGTGGGGGATGATATCATTTGAAGAACTCCTTGGATAAATAAATAAGATGGAACAAGAACCTGAGATCGACGAAGAAATAGTGTTCATATTCTTCCCTTCTTCAATAAATCACATGACCAGATCGGGAAGGCATTAGCAGATCCCAAGCTCACTACTCGCAAATGACAAAGGAAAGGGTGTTGAAAACCTTCCTATGCCAAAAATGACCCTCGAGGAAAGCAAGATCCTCGATCAACTAGAGAAATCTCAATCTAACGTCACTCTATGGGGGCTTTTCATGTCTTCTCAGCTGCACAGAAATGCTTTGATCAATTTGTGTAAGGACATTTTTGTCCATTATCAATTTGTATGTCATACGCCGTTACACCGTTGAAGAAATTCAAGATTGCATCTACATCAACGGATCCTAATATCAAAGCATCTTCAACATCATAGCCTCTGCGAGAATGAACTTGGTAAAGTTTTGTTTTTATGTTCCTTAAAGTTCATACTTAGTATTGGGAAATTTTTATAAAATGATTTTTTATAAAAATAAGAAGTAAGTTTTTTCAAGCTAAATGAGGCTTTTAAAAGTTTTTTATTTTTCTGGGAAGCCGAACCGGTCCGCCTCCCTACCGGACCGATCCGCCTTCGGACCGGTCCGCCCTCTACTCGGACCGATCCGCCTTGCTTTGTCCAGTATACCCCGGACTGCTAGCGAACCGATAAAGCCATATTTTAAAAGAACCGATTCGAGGTCGGACCGATCCGCCTCCAAGCCGGACCGATCCGCCTGGGATAAGTTCGAACAGTTCCGTGAGTTTTTTAACCACCATCTCATATTTCCTATATATATAACTATTCCGATGGTGTATTTCTTTAAGTATTTGAGAAAACGTTTTTAAGAGTTAAAACACAACAAGACTTCAATTTTTGATGTGCCAAACATCTTTTTGATTCACACACAAAAATCCCAATTACTTTTGTGAGTCTTTTGGAACCCTAGAACACAAGCTTTGTTATTGTTCATCTTTGTGGAGATATATTAGCAATCGAGGGTTGCGTGTCATTGCTAAGGAGTCTCTACAAAGTGTTATGATTGCGTATCATTGATGAGAGCTGCGGTTCTTCCTTCGTTGATGTTTGGGCTGGGAGTCATTAGAGGGTGCTGCGTGTATTCTCTTGCTGATTTCAAGACTGCGTGTCTTTGTGGGTTGGCTGCGTGTTGATCAATTGCAGATTTCTCTATGTAATTGTAAGTTGCGATTTATATATTCATAGTGAAATAAAGGTTTTACCCGAAAGGGGTTTTTTCCTGAAATCTTTGTCTCAGCATATTTATTGTGTTGCATGCTTTATTTATTTATGGGTTGACACACACACCTTAGATGCATGTTTAGGGACTCTAATTAAATAAGGGTTACTTGGAAACTTGCGAACTTATTTTAAATCAAAATATCACACGTCCCGACTTTTCAAATTGGTATCAGAGCGGGTTGCTCTAAATTATCGAATGATCCTGATTTTTAAAGTTTTTTCCCTGATACAATTTGACTTCTCACGTCGTTAAATTGGTATCAGAGCGGGTTACGCTAATTTATTGCGTATTCCTATTTTCCGCAAAATTGTGTGATATTGATTTTTTTAAAATCAGTTTTGTGAAAAATCGCAATTTTTCAATGGAACGCCCATTTAATGAGGAGCCTATTTTTGAAAAAGTTCACGACTGTGCTGAAAAATTAAAAAGTTTGAATTTGAAACTTTGCAAAAGAATTAAAATTTTGGAAAAAGAAAATTCTCTCTTTAAAAGTAAGATTGAATATTTGCAAGCGTTTCAAACTCAAAATGATATTTGTCGTGAGCACTTTGGTAATTTGTGTATTGATTTTGATTCTTTGAAAATTGCCAAAAAGAAGAGTGATGGGAGAGTCCTTGTTTTAGAGAAGGAATTAGAGGACTTAAAAAATTCTAGGGTTCCCGTTTGTGCCATCGAGGATGAAAAACTAATCGTTGATTTTACGGCACGTGAAAAGACTCTTAGTGATAAGTTTGTTTTTATTGAGGGGGAGCGCGATAAACTGTCAAGTTTAATTGATAATTTGAAAAAGAAATCCCTCAGATTGGAAGAGTCTAATTCTTTGATTAAGTCAAAAATTTTGAAGTTAAAAAATGATTTGACAGACTCAAGTAGGTTTGATAGTGATGGTAATGGCTCATCTTGTTCTCATGCTTCTAGTGCCAAAGCCAAAACCATTATTTGTTTTAGAGGGTCAAATAATTCCCAAGATGTTAGAAAAGGTCAACCCATAGGTATCGTTCCACCCGTTTACACATGTTCATATTGTGGTAGGAAAGGTCACCTTAGGCATTTTTGTTTTGATCTTAGAGAATGTCTTAGGAAGTTTATGTCTAGTGTGCCCGTAGTTCCCAAATCCCCTACACGACGTTTCACATCTATTTGGGTTAGGAAATCACTTTTAGAGGCACTAGATTTTAGACAAGTTGATTCCCGTTTACTTGCACATGATTCTTCTCTTGTCATACCATATAAATGATTGTGTTTGCATGTTTTTCATACGCTAGTTATGCTTTTTGTTATATGTTTGCTAGCGTTGTGACATGTACTTTTTGTATAAATTTTTATTTTTAAAAAATTTTGAAAAATACAAAAAGATTTTATTTTGATAAAATTTTAAGAAAATCCAAAAAGATTTTTGTATTTTTTTTTGGCACCGTTTATGGATGGAAACTTAGGATGACCATGTCACAACATCATTCCATTTTTCATGTGACTATTTGATAGTGTTTTGAGACAATAGGTCAATTCATCCATGTGCTTTGTAATTTTTGGAGTCATTGAGATGTAATTAAGTGTTGCTTCCTACATGTTTGACTCATAGTTTCCTTTATTGCACACATGCACGGATTTGTTTGATTATTGTTCTTGACTTATCACATGTTGGTTGGGTGTTTTCATCTCAATCCTGTCCTTAAAACGAACCAAGTGCAATAATACGAGAGTAATAAAAGTAGTGCATGTAAAAACCATTGCCCGTGAGGAATTAACTGTTTAGTTTGAAAAATGATGAGTGAACACGGGAAAGGGCTGCGAGTGAATAATAATCACGTCGTGAAAGCCACCGTTTGAAAAGAGCCCACACAAAAAATTAAGGCAATAAAAAGATGAAATATGCCAACTATTTGGGCCAATAGATTTTCTCTAAGTTGAGAATTTAGTACCTCTTTCGATATAAAAATTGCATTATTATATATGAGGGAGTTTTGGATGGATATATCAATGGGTTTGCACGTCCTTTGAAAAGTTCTCGAAACGGCACTAAATAGTTTTGGACGTTATTGGCGTGGAAATCATTTTGACTTTGATTTGTTGATTTGTATAAGACGATGTCATATAAATTCAACAATTGTTTTTTTTTCACCTAAGGATACATTTGATGTTCATTCGTTAGGGGTACACATATGCATCGTGCACATATGATTGATTGAGTTGATTTACCTATCGAATGTGTTCACACCCATTCATTCCATTTCCATGACTTGGTTGTTTGAGTCTATATCCATGGTGTGATTTTTTGTATCATATTTGTTCAAATTGGTATCTTATTTTTGTACGAAAAATTTTAAAAATTCAAAAATAGTTTGTGAAGATTTGTTTGAGCATCTCCTTGCAAGAGCACGTTTACCATATTGTTTGATGCCCTGTTTTGTATACCGTGACACACCGATTTTTCTTATTTGATTCATTCTTCTCATTTGTCTATTTGGGGACATCATAAAAAGGGGGAGAAAGAATTATCATATTATGGGGAAGTTTTTGAGATATAGCTTATGCTTTTATCATAAATTGGTATCTATGTTTATCTCATTTCAAACTTGATATGTCACATGGTATTTGCTTTGTCTCATGTGTGTAGGTATGAAGATTGAAGATCAATATGTTGCACACCCTGATGAGAAAAGCTTTGAGATTTGATGATTGTTGAAGATTGAAGAACAAACGATGAAAATTAAACATTTGTATCTTTCCATCTTTAGGGTTCATGGGAGGGTAGATTTGTATAGGTCATTAGTTGATAATTCGGATATTTTTTATGTATGTACCGGCATAGACATAGGGGGATATTTGTAAGGACATTTTTGTCCATTATCAATTTGTATGTCATACGTCGTTACACCGTTGAAGAAATTCAAGATCGCATCTACATCAACGGATCCGAATATCAAAGCATCTTCAACATCATAGCCTCTGCGAGAATGAACTTGGTAAAGTTTTGTTTTTATGTTCCTTAAAGTTCATACTTAGTATTGGGAAATTTTTATAAAATGATTTTTTATAAAAATAAGAAGTAAGTTTTTTCAAGCTAAATGAGGCTTTTAAAAGTTTTTTATTTTTTTGGGAAGTCGGACCGGTCCGCCTCCCTATCGGACCGATCCGCCTCCGGACCGGTCCGCCCTCTACTCGGACCGATCCGCCTTGCTTTGTCAAGTATACCCCGGACTGCTAGCGAACCGATAAAGCCATATTTTAAAAGAACCGATCCGAGGTCGGACCGATCCGCCTCCAAGCCGGACCGGTCCGCCTGGGATAAGTTCAAACAGTTCCGTGAGTTTTTTAACCACCATCTCATATTTCCTATATATATAACTATTCCGATGGTGTATTTCTTTAAGTCTTTGAGAAAACGTTTTTAAGAGTTAAAACACAATAAGACTTCAATTTTTGATGTGCCAAACATCTTTTTGATTCACACACAAAAATTCCAATTACTTTTGTGAATCTTTTGGAACCCTAGAACACAAGCTTTGTTATTGTTCATCTTTGTGGAGTGATCTTTGCAACCGAGGGCTTCGTGTCATTGCTAAGGGAGTCTCTACAAAGTGTTATGATTGCGTCATTGAGGAGAGTTGCGGTTCTTCCTTCGTTGATATTTGGGTTGCGAGTCATTGGAGGGTGCTGCGTGTATTCTCTTGCTGAGTTCAAGACTGTGTGTCTTTGTGGGTTGGATGCATGTTGATCCATTGCAGATTTCTCTATGTAATTGTAAGTTGCAATTTATATATTCATAGTGAAATAAAGGTTTTACCCGAAAGGGTTTTTTTCCTGAAATCTGTGTCTCAGCATATTTATTGTGTTGCATGCTTTATTTATTTATGGGTTGACACACGCACCTTAGATGCATGTTTAGGGACTCTAATTAAATAAGGGTTACTTGGAAACTTGCGAACTTATTTTAAATCGAAATATCACACGTCCGTACTTTTCAATTTGCTCACTGGACCCACATCTCCTCCCTCTACTACACCAGATGAAGCGATAAATTTAGTCGGATCCTTGACCTTTACCCGAATGCTATCCTTCTCCAAAGAATAAATCCCCAGAATTGGGCCAAACCATAATCATTCACTCAACATCTCCGTCGAAGTTATGGGGAAAATTGTACCACTCTCTCTTGTCGATAATGGATTCGCCTTGAATGTTTGCCCATTAAGAACCTTCAAATGCTTAGGACTAAAGGAAAGTGACCTCGCTCCAACTTTCGTTGTTGTACGTGCCTATGATAATACCCGTCGGGAGGTGATGGGATCCATAAAACTTGTAATAGGGGATGGCCCTATAAACCCTGTCGTTGAATTCCAAGTTATTGACATCCCAACTTGTTTCAACCTATTACTCGGACGACATTGAATCCACAATATCAAAGGTGTGTCTTCCTCACTCCATCAAAATTTAAAGTTCTTCGTCGACGGACGAGTCATCACCATTTTGGGAGACGACGATAATACCGAGGGTGCAAGCACCAGCAATCCAATCCTTGAGATACAACATGGGTCAAATAATTTGCTCCTATCAGGATTCCGAGTTTAGCCACTTCTACTCCCGATAGGGGATGATTTCAAAGAAATGGTTTGTCCAGAATACGACCCTCATGGCAATGTCAATGTGATTCAGATATTCAAAAACATGCACTTCATAACCGGACTGGGGTTAGGGAAAAGATAGCAAGGAATACTTGAGCCCATTGAACTGAAGAAAGCTTCCCCCCCCCCCCCCTTGTGGTTTGGGGTATTAACCATCAGAACAAGAGCTCAAAATTATCCTCCAGTCTTGACCAAAGAGAAGATTAAACTGTATCCAGACTATCCTAGGTGACTTTTTAAATGGACACTTCATCAAAGAGGGTGAGGACTTCCTCTTTTGCGTCTTTTCGAAACCATGGTATGACCATACAGATAAGAGGATGAAACCCGGAATGGATATCTTTTTCCAAGACAGCTACCCATGGGACGAAAGTTCCTAACACCATGAACATCCCCTCATCAAAGATACCGAAGAGACTGAGGAAAATGACTCCGAGGAATCAGACACTAGGGATAACACTCTATATGGTTCATTCAGGAACTACATCATTGGATCCATCCCACCTGATTCAAGCTGCTGATACACCTCTCCTCAACTGGCCTGCTGCATCAGTTCTACCTGTTAAAATCCCACCTAACCCCAATGTTTAACCCATTTCTTCTTCTGTTGTCTATCCTTGCTCAAATGTAATCAAGACCTCCTTTGATGAGGTTCTCAATGCTGTTTTTCCTATCAATGAAATAAACGAAGATTTTGAGTACCTTGTTGTGCCTTACATTAATTGTTTAGATTCTAATCAAACTTTTGATGATGACAAACAACATAACCGCGTTCAATTTAATGAAGAAGATACTGTTATTATTAACCTCGGTTCTAGTAGCCAACTGCGCGAGATTAGGATAGGGGCTACCCTTAACGAGCATGATCACTCACAACTCGAAGAATTATTGAAGGAATTCATGGATGTCTTCGCATGGTCCTATGATGATATGCCCGGCATTGATCCCTAAATTGCTCAGCATGAGATCCACACTCTTCTATATTACAAGATGGTTAAACAAAAACTGAGAAATCTACGCACCGAATGGTCGCTCAATGTCAAAGAAGGGGTGGTCAAACAGCTGAACGTGGGTTTCATTCGTGTGATCGAATATCCCACATGGATAGCCAACAGAGTGACTGTGCCAAAATCAGGAAGGAAAGTTCGAATGTTCATAGACTACCGGGATTTGAACAAAGCCTCTCCAAAGGATGATTACCCGCTACCAAATGTTGACATGATCATGGACAACATAGCCAGTCATGCTCTCAAGTCATTCATCGATGGGTTTGTCGGATACAACCAAATCAAAATTCACCCGAATTATTAAGAAAAAACTGCGTTCATCACCCCATGGGGAATCTTTTGCTACACTATTATGCCATTTGGTATTAAGAATGCTGGGGCTACCTACCAGAGGGATTCCACGACCATCCTGCACGATCTGATTCACAAAGAAGTTGAGGTCTATGTGGATGATATGATTATAAAATACAAAACTAGAGAAGGTCATGTTCCCGCTCTCCTAAAGTTCTTCGAACGACTACGACGGTATCAGATGAGACTCAATCCACATAAAAGTGTCTTCGGCATTACAAAGGGAGAACTCTTAGGATTCATGGTTAATGAAAAAGGGATAGAAGCAGATCCTACCATGCTAAAAGCCATACTTGAGATGCCACCTCCCCGAACGGAGAAAGAGGTCCGAGGTTTCCTTAGGAAATTTCAATACATCAGCCGGATCATCATCCAGCTCACCACCATTTGTGAACCGATTTTCAAACTCCTCCGAAAGGATTCAACTATAGTTTGGAACGAGGCCTGCCAAGAATCCTTCAACCGAATCAAATAATACCTAACTCAACCTCCGGTACTCATGCCACCATAGCCTGGTCTCCTCTTAATCCTATACCTAACCATAACCGACACTGCAGTTGGGGATTTATTAGCCCAATACCTTAAACTTTTCCACAAAGAAAGAGCCATCTATTACGCCAGTCCAAAATTGGTCGGGTACGAAGTTAACTACACTGCTTTGGAAAAAGCATGCGTCACGCTGGTTTGGGTCACCTAAAAGTTTTAATACTACATGATCTCCTTCCCCATAAAACTTGTATCCCGAATGTACCCATCAACTACCTTCTTGAGAAACCTGCCTTATCTAGCCAAATGGCTCGATGGCTGATGCTCTTAGCCGAGTTTGATATCGTGTACGTCATACAAAAAGCTATGAAAGGAAGAGCCATCTCGGATTACCTCACTGACTACCCCATGGAAGAAGCTGATGTCTGGGTCTCCAAATTCCCAGATGAAAACATCCTCTACGCTGCTCGAGACAACCCTCGATGGCAAATGTTCTTTGACGGCGCTGCTAACAAAAAGGGATAAAGTATTGGGATACTTCTCATCTCCCCAGATGACTCCCACACTCCCATCGCCATCAAGTTGGATTTCCCCTGCACCAACAACATGACTGAATACGAGGCGTGTACGATAGGCCTCCAAGCTGCTCTCAAGAAAGGTATTCAATGCCTAGATGTCTATGGAGATTCCTCCCTCATCATCGGTCAAGTGCTCAGAAAATAGAAAGTTAAAGACAAGAAACTTCAACCCTTCCATGCCCACTTAAAAGAACTAGCCTCCCAATTCCAAGATATCACCTTCCACTACCTACCTCAAGAAAATAATAACCTAACCGATGCCCTTGATACCTTGGCCTCCATGGTTGACATGCCCGAGGTAATAACAATAGCCCCCTTCCTAGTCCAAAAGCAAGACAAACCAACCCACTGCTACCACATTGAGCTCATCACCAAAGAAGATCCCGAGCTAGCCAACTACTGGTATTATTATATCTGGCACCTCCTGCATGGTAGGTATCCCGAGGGTTCCAACAAGAAAGATTGAGAAACCCTCTGAAGACTGGCCGCTCAGTACATCATCTGTCACAAAGCACTGTTTAAGAGAAACTTCGATGGAACCCATCTACACTGCATCGCAGGGGCTGACATTGAAAAGGTAATGCAGAGAATCCACAGCGTGGAATGCGAACCCCACATGAATGGTCACATGTTTGCCAAGAAGATCGTCTGACAAGGCTAATACTGGACTACCATGATCCAGCATTGCACCGCCTATGTTCGGAGATGCCGCAAATGCCAACAGTTCTCCAACCTTTAACACTTACCTCAGCGAGAATTATACAACACGACTTCTCCCTGGACGTTCTCCACCTGGGGCATCAACATTATAGGAAAGGTTACACCCAAGGCCTCTAATGGGAATGAGTTCATCCTGGTTGCCATTAATTACTTCACCAAATGGGTCAAAGCCGAGTCATATGCAATCGTGAACGCCAAGAAAGTGGCCAAATTTATTAAGAAAAATATCATCTGTCGATATGGGGTCTCGCACGAGCTAGTGTCAGATAACGGGTTACATTTTTGAGGCAGAAGTCACAGAAGTGGTCAAAGAGTATGGGATTCAGAGACACAAATCTTCTCCCTACTGACCTCAGGCCAATGGTACGGTCGAAGCAGCCAACAAGAACCTCAAAGCCATCATCAATAAGATTACCGAAAGCTATCGAGATTGGGCCGACCAAATCCCTTACGCCCTTTGGGGCTATCGAACCTCAATTCGAACCTCTACTGGGGCTACCCCTTACTCTCTAGTCTATGGCATGGAAGCAGTCCTACCCGTGGAGATGGAAATACCTTTGTTACGCATCATGCTTGAAAGCAAGGTCAGCGAATAATATTGGCACCAAAGCCATCTTTACGAGCTGACCCTCCTAGATGAAAAGAGATTGACAGCTCTATACCACATACAAGGATACCATCATCGAATAACGAGTTCATTCAATAAAAGAGTCAAGGACCGTGGCATTCGAGAAAGGGATTTAGCCCTGAAAGAAATAGTATAACCCATCTGGGACCCCAGAGGTAAATTCAAGCCCAATTGGAGCGGCCCATACATCGTGAAGAAGATCTTGTCCGGCGGTGCCGCCATGCTCACTCATCTAGACAAAGAAGAGATGGCTCGTCCATTCAACCTGGACAGCCTCAAGAAGTTCTACCCCTAGTCCAAAATCTCAGTGAGCTACGACTCTTCTCGTCTCCCTTCTATTCTAAAAAAAATCTCTTCATTTCCCTCTACCAAGAACTACGTGGGCCTGATCCTCTGTAAAAATCACTCTCATAAAAATTAAAAAATTTCAAAAACCCCCAGAGGTACGTAGGCAGCTCATACATCTTACATGAGCATGGCCCCTTCTTTTTTCACAAAAAACTATTCTTTTCTTATCTTCAAGAATGACAGTTCACTTTAACATATACGTGAACAAAAGGATTATGCAAGCCTTAGCGATCGGTATTGATAATTCAAAATACACAATTTGTCAAAAGTCACAGCTAGATGATCAAAAACTTATCAATTTCAATAATAAGAAATTATTGTGCAATTACATAAGAAAAGGAACGGATGACTCCTTTCCCCTACCTTCCTAAAAAGATAAATAAACTCCAAAATTTATTCCCCATTACAAAACAAACTCTCCAAGACTCCTACCCACAGCTACTAGAGGATCCCGCTTCATCGTCATCATATACATCCTGGGGCCCCAAGCTTCCCCTTCCTGAATGGAGTACCGCAGACTCTCCATAGACCGATAGGCTCGAACCAGCCTCGGAAAAACTACCACACCTCCATCCATGGTATCAGATAAGGCAAGCCATCTTTGTCCAGTCTCCATTGCTAACATATTGCTAACTATTCTTCTCCACAACCACTTCATATAATCCCCAGGGATGTGCCAAACTCTCCCAGCAGACTGAGAGGGACGGGTCGACGAACGTCGACTCTCTCATAAAGAGCCAAGCTGCATGCGCAGACTCTCTGTCAAATCTTCTATCGTAAAGAAGTCTAGTGTCCGAGGTGGCACGATCTACTCCCATCCAAATTGGCGCAGAAGCCGCCAAGGGAAATAAAAAGAGGTCTATCTCAGACCAACCAGCCGGACATACAGGTATTCTCCCAGTTACAGAATAGGCAGCAGTTGTCCCCACCAAGGTACTGATAAGTACAAATTTAGATCCCCATGCTCCATGAACCACTTCTCCCAGCTCTCAATATCCAAACTAACACTGATGAAATGGAGCGAAAAGAAGTTGGGCACAGTCGATAAAGGGAATTTCGGAGGAGTCACCAGGCGGAATCTTTCAGACAACCACATGAACAGCATCACAGGGCTACCCCTCAGAAAGTCAGAACGACCTTCTCGCCAGGCATCTAAGCCATTCAAAGTCTCCGCCAGTATCACCGCCGCAGGATTATAACGGTAGGACATCCATGAAGTAATAGCTTCAAGTTGTGGGTCCACCAGTAGTAATTTGAAACCAAGCCTAGAACGACCGCTCCGGTATATCCAGCATCACCAACCTCCTGCAAATGCACAGACCGCAAAACCATTAGAAGAGAAATCATACCTCTAGCCACCAGTGATATGGTCGCCGAGCGTGAAATACAAAGAAGCCCGGCCAATAACTCTCAAGGAGAACGGGAAAACTCAGGAAAAGCCGCAGCAATGCCGGGATTTATCCCCAACATGGCAAAAAATTCCTCATAAGTCAGACAGACTTCTTCCAAGCCAAAGAGGAATACATGGTCTCCAGGGTACCAGAATTGTACCGCCGCCATCAGCATGTTCCACTCTCTAGTACGATTACGCCATAAAGAAACTCGACGCAAGTTGAAAGCATTGTAGTCGACGTTATAAGAGCACATCACCTCTAAAATCTCGAGGTAGTTGGAAAACTCAACATTACCAGGCAGAGCCATCTCACAAAATAAGAAAGTTAGGATGTGAAGGTGTGAGGAAAACATTCCACTCTTACCCCTATTTTATACTTGAAAACCTCCCACAAAACACATAACCTTTGCAGAAATCGAAAGAAATCGTACCCCATAAGGTACCAAAGACTGAAGAGGGTACTAATAAAACATTTGAATTGATGGTACTGGACTGACCTGCCGATAGGCAGGACAAGGTGCTTGCTAATCGGCAACCCCCTACTTTTGAAAATTTTCCTTTTCCCTCTTTTGTCAAAATTCGGAAAACTCAAAATAAATTGATATTCTCAACAGAATTTCAAAAATCCCCTTCTCATCTTTACATAAATTCTCATTTTGAATAAAAATTTCTTTCAAAATCCCAAAAATATTTCTTTTTACGGTCTCAGCACCAAAGTAAAAAGCGCATGTGCATGCATTCATTCATCACTAACAAAAGATAATCAAAAAACTTTATTTTATTGCATAGATATGTTTTTTTGTTACATCATTTTTGCAAGAAAATAAAGAAAAGAAAAAAACAACAGGACTCAGCCCAAACCCACATTCTCCCCCTCTCTCTCTCTCACCTAATCTTCACCTCTCTCTCCTAAGAGCTTCCACCCCTGCGATGCGCTCTCTTCCCCTGCGGTGAGATGACGCACCATCGCTACCTGAACCAGACTCCTCCATGGATGAGGCAGACAGCACCAAGCAAGAAGGAAGAGGAACTGCATCCCGAATATGGGCAGTCACCGAAGATATCTAGTCCCTAATATCCCTGAGCCAAGTGGTGGATAGTCGTACATGCTGCAAGAAAAGGAAAAATCATTATCAAGAAGAAAAGATCAAAAGAAATCAAAAGGAAGGTAAAGAAAAGAACATAAAAGATATACCTCAGGATGAAGAACCTCCTCTGTCAAGCCCAACTCCTCCGGGTCCATCGCATGAGGACGATGAAGCATAGGCACCATCCCTCCATCAGCCCACCAGATATTGTATGAAGGAGTATGCAGCCGCACAAAGGGGACCTCTGAGGTCGCCACCGTCGGAGATGTAGAAGGAACGCCACCACTGTGGGAGGACCCCACTGGCCGACTCGAACTCGCGAGAGGGAAGGGCAGTGCATCATATATGCTGGGCGACATCATCCAGCTCGTCACGAAGTCAATATAATCATACGACACAGCCGTATCGGTGTACAGTAGGTAGAACTCGCCAATCATCTCCGCAATCCTCGCATCCTCTAGCAGCAGCCGCTCCCACCTCATAAACATAGGGGGCCTAGCAGGTGGCACCACCATCTCTCCCTCAGCAATCTGCCGGACCACCCTCTCCCCAAGATACCAAGTATGGCTAAACTCCTGCTCCAGCAAATGCCTCATCTGCGCATTTACTCCAGTCAACCCTGTGTCCTGAAGGATCGTTCCCAAGGGTAAAAGGTCACCTAAAAATCCCCAGCAGGTACAAGTCAATACAGAATCAGAGTACACAAAGACCAAGACTGAAGAAGAAAGAAGTCTTACCCTGCCACTCCTCAGGCCATTCAAGACTTGACACACTGCATCCAAAGAGAGAGACCTCCTCGACTGCCAATTGTCCATGCGTCATCGATGCAACCGAAAAAAATCCCCAACAGTCTCGTCCTTCAAAGCAATCAGCTGGGTACTACACCCGATCACCTCATAGAACCACGTCTGCCAAAGACACGATTTCGCAATTAAAGAGAGATGCATAAGGAAAATGTGAATGCATGAAAGGAAAATATAGAAAATTAAAGAATACCTCAATAAAATACATGGCTCCAGTGAAAGACTGCCGACAACACCAGCTAAATACATCCAAGGAAAAATAAAGGGTCGCCAAAGTCAGGCTCCCCCAATCATAGAGAGGGATGTTCGAAAATATCCTCAGATATGGTAAAAACCATAAGTGGACAACGTCGCCACTCAACGCCACCAGAAAACCCTGAAAAATCCTCAGAAAATTCCTAAAAATACCAGAAAGGATTTATAACATTTTCACCAAGAAAATTTCGTACTTCCTCAAGCGGAACCCCTATTTCCCCAGCGGAACTCTCAAAAGAGAAGAGAATCTTTCCCTGACAACGTCACCAGAGAACCTCCAAAATATCCAAAACTTCAGGATCATATCCTATTTCCCAAAGGTATCAAATCTCCCCAAAAAATATGTCCTAGACCACCTAATCACTTCCCCAGCATCAGATTGGTTGTTCCCTAGGTAAAGTCTCCAAAAGACATAAGGATATCCCCAGCAATCGGCTCCCCATCTCAAATCAAAATCACGAAGTAATTTTTCCGATAGAGTTCCCCGAGAACTTCTTACCTTAAGCCCGCAAAATTGGTCATCTCACCTTAAGCCCGTAAAATTGGCTTCGACCCACAGAATTGGTCATTTCACCTTAAGCCCGCAAAATTAGTCATCTCAACTAAAGCCCGCATAATTTGCTTTGACCCGCAGAATTGGTTATCTCACCTAAATCCCACAGATTTGGCTTCAACCCGCAGAATCGGTCATCACAACCTAAGCCCTCAAAATTGGCTTCGACCCGCCGAACTAGTCACCCCTATCATTTTTGTAAGTCCTCGTAATTGACCTAAATCTTTCCTTTAAGGACATCCCCAGCATGCCCCTTTAAGCCCGCAGAATCGTTCACCCTCATCTCCAAGCCCTCAAAATTGGTTTCGAACCACAGAATTGGTCACCCTCATCCTTAAGCCCTCAGAATCGTCTTCGACCCGCAGAATCAGTCACCCTCGTCTCCAAACCCTCAGAATTGGCTTCAACTCGTAGAATCGGTCACCCTTATCCTTAATCCCTCAGAATCGACTTCGACCCACATAATCGATCACCCTCATCTCCAAGCCCTCATAATTGGCTTCGACCCGCAGAATCGATCACCCTCATCCTTAAGCCCTCATAATCGGCTTCGACCCGCAGAATCAATCACCTTCATCTCTAAGTTCGTAGAATCGGCTTTTACCCACAGAATTTGTCACCCTCATCCTTAATCCCTCAGGATCGGCTTCGACCCACAGAATCGGTCACCCTCATCTTCATGCCCACAGAATCGGTCGCCCTCATACTTAAGCCCTCAGAATTAGCTTTGACCAGCAGAATCGGTCACCCTCATTTTTAAGCCCTCAGAATTGGTTTTGACCCGTACAATCGGTCATCCTCATCCTTAGGTCCTCATAATCGACCTCGACCCTCTGATCATCCTCTTTCAAAGGAATAATGGGGTGTCTATTTGACGGCTATCGTTTGTTCCAAACTCACCCGTCGAGGGGATCTGTAAACACTCCATTCTAATACCCCTAACCTCTCCTTAGGTCCCTAGCACCTCCCTTCATCATTGCAAACCCAAGTCACACCGCAAGTACTTACCTAAAGGCCATCGGGCACTCCAAGGCTCCATTTAACTAAAATTCAAACTCTTCAGCTCGACCGAGACTGGATGAATCTTCGAAGGGTACTGAATCCCCTTTCCAACGGTCCATCCCGTGCGTGATTTTGACTTACCATGCGGACAAACGACCCATTTTTTCCAGAAACTCGATCAGGAGGTCACCAGACGCTCCTAGGCCCCATTTGACCAAAGTCAACTCTTCATCTCAATCAAGACTGAATGAATCATCAAAGGGCACAAAAACCCTTTCCAACGGTCCATCCCGTGCACAATTCTGACTTACGGTACGGACGAACGATCTGTTTTACTCCGGAAGGTCACCGAATGCTTCCAGGCCCCAGTTGACCAAAGTAAACTCCCCGAACCAGGTCAAACTCTTTGGAATGTCAAATTACATCTCCAAAACTTTCTAACGGTCCACCCTCTGAGCGATTCTGACTTACCATGCGGACGAACGATCCGTTTGCGTCCGAAGGTTCCCCGTCCAAAGGACCGATGAGCACTTCCGAGACATATTTGACCCAAAGTTAACTCCCAAAACCGGGAGAAGTCCAAAGTACCTTCGAAGTACTCTAAAATACCTTTCCAATGGTTCACCCCGTGCATGATTCGGATCAACGGTTCACTCTCTACGATCGATTTTCCGAAGGAACCTGAAAGACACTGCCAAACGGCAGGTTCCAAGCTCTGCCTATCGACAGTGTGCCTAAACACACCTATCGATTGGTAGGACCATGGCTATGCTGATCGGAAATTCCCTAGGCCTATAAAAAGGAGGGCCTAATCCCCTTCCAGGAGAAGAATCAGAGATCCATCACTCTCAGCAAGCTCAGAAAACCCCTCTCGAAGTGTGCGTGATTTCCACATCCAAATCCCTTTTCAACCTTCACCTTTCATCACGTTTTTCACCAAACTTGGTGAATTAAGTACCCTCCATCATCATCCAAGTGCAAGGGTTGCTCTCCAACATCCAAGATAAGGCTCAAGGTCTCCAAGAAGGTCCAACTCTTTCAACTCTCTCTTTAAATTCCCCTAAATTCGCATTAACTTGTTTTATTACTTAGCACTTTTATTCTCTCATTTCACACATCTTAATATACTTTTTATTTAGTATTATTGCACATCTCTTATTTTCATATAAATAAAACCCAAAAAACAAGAAAAAAAGGATTCGCTCATAATTCCAAACGGGAATTCTCACACTTTTCTCACAACTAAAACACTTTTTTACACACACACACATACAAGAGAAGTCCCCGATTGGATTTATGTGATAAATCCCACCCCTCGTTTTTCATATGAACTACGTGGAGTTTGATGGCTCTATAGGCTACATAGGCGTCTCGAGGTAAAACCCAAGACTTGAGTCATTTTTCTACTTTTTTCCTCTTTTTTTATATTCTTTAAACTTAACTCTCTTAAATCCTATGTATTTACATATATATATATATACATATATATATTTGTTCTTAATGGCGTATTATTCCACATGCGTTATCATCCCCCTATAATGATCGACGCTAGGATAATCGCACAAATCCTATTTTCTAATATTACTTTTAGGAACATTCATATGGATGACTCGCTTTATCTCTTCCATAATACAAGTCGATGATTCATATATCCGTTACGTATACACATGCACACTTATCACGGGGAAATAAAGGAAAATAGCAACAATCCATGAGAGACCGTAAGGGGGAGTGGATGCCTAACACCTTCCCATTTCGTAACTTATCCCCCGGACCCTTTTCGAATCATTTTGGTTTCATATGTATCAGTATGTCTTTGGATGTTGTCCTTCGGGATGGCTCCCTTTTCTTTTTTTGTTTTGAGTAAAATAGACTGGCGGCCGTATCTCTCTACATTTTTCACCTCATTCACCGACGTCGGTAGAAGCGCTCCCGAGAGGGACGTGCGAGACCTAGAGGGATCCTCTCTCGCCGCGCTGCGAGGGGATATATCCGGGGATGGCCAAAATTATCGAAAAGATTGGAGTAAGACATGCTTACCCCAAAATGGCTCGAAGTGGCGAATCCCACAAAGTGAAGCGCGTGCAAAAAATTCAAGCGGTTCTTGGCGCTCAAATGTAGAAGTCCTACAAAAATGTTAGGCAAAAATTACAAATAGAAAAAAAACTACGAAATACTAAATCAAATAAAATCTAAAACAAACTCATCCTCGGCAACGGCGCCATTTTGACTAAGCGTGAAAGTAGCGTGTGTCAAACGATAATCGTTATTTTCTATTCACCGCCTTAATTCAAAAACCTAAACTTATGACTACACTCAACAAGTGAGTATAGCGGCTAAGTTCGGGTATCGAAAATCCACAGAGACGAGTTGTTACAATTTAATTGGTTTAATGCTTCTAAATAAAAGTGTAGAAGGTAACTTGTTAACTAAAAAGAAATAAAAGATAAACTGGGCATGAGTGTATTTAAACTAAAATTAACAAAGCGAATAAAAACTATAGGTTGCGTCGAATATCCCTCACCCCGAGTTAATTAGTATAAAATGGTTACATGGGTTCGCGAATTATTAAGATCGCGTCTCGTTTTGTCAATTAATTAAATCAAGAGTTGTCACACCCCTAAATTCACATAAAAGATTAATAAGATTTTGGCGTCAACAAATACTCCAGAAATTACGCACGCAAGGTCGTAAATACGGAGAATACCAAATATACACCGTTAAATCTCCTAGGCATAATAACTAGGACAACACACTCAAAATAAATACGTAAACTCCATCACCAAAGCAAAGCAACACGTCAACCTAAGTGAGTTCATTCTGACACAACCTAATTTAAATTAGCCCCTAAGCATATTAAATGACATTAAATAAATTAACTTATTAATTAAAGGACAACTAATTAATTAAAGCAATAATAAATCATTAAATTAACAACTAAAATTAACTAGACATGGAAATAAATGGAAAGCAAATAAAAATAGGGCACAAAGCTTAAAAAAAGGGAAGATAATGAATAGTGTCCACTTACATTAATGGGTGTGAAACTACCAAGAAAATGGAGGAGAGGGGTGTTCACCACATAAATCCCCAAAAATTACAAACCCTAAGTTAAACTAAGAGAGAGAGAGAGAGAGAGAAACTAGAGAAACAACTAGATATTTTCCAAAAATAAAACAAAGGGTCTATTTATAGTAAGTTACAATTAGAAATAAAGAAAAAAGGAAAAACAAAATAAAAAGGGGTTAAGTTCTCTTTTAATTAAGGAAAGAAAAGGAAAAATAAAATAGAAAAAGGGAAAGGGAAATGGGGAGTTAACTGGTCTCGGACAAAAATAGGCCCAGTCGACCGGCGTCCAAATCGTGGTCGACCGGTGAACAGGGGAGAGGCTACTGTCCAAAATCCATGGCATAACATCAAACTTCGATCGACCGCGGCGGCTGGGCCGATTGATCGGTACTGCAGAACTCCATACCTACATCGCAACAGCATACCCACATCACAACCTCGCCAACAAACAAAGCTCCACCACATCAGTTATTTCCTGCCAAACTCCAAGCTATGAAATGGCCCAAAATCGAGACCCTCATGGATGCTTAAAACCTCCGTAGCCAAATACCTCCATTGATGAACAAAGCTCAAAATGGGTATACCCTGAAACACAAATCGTGTCCCAAAATGATATACATTCAAAACCCATGCTCAATTTCGGACGAAAGCTCCGAATTTTGGGCAAAACCAAAACCCGAGCCAAACTCGGGTCAAGAACCAAAATCGCCCATGGAGTTTCCTTCCAAAAGCGTTTTAGGGACGTATATGGAATTATAGGATTTGTTATAAAAGACAAGAAGGATATAACGGGAATTAATAAAATTATTATTTTTCTTTTAATTCTTTTTCGATTAAAGGTTCGTGTTTCCTACGTTCGGACTCCGATTTGCGCACCGTCATGGCCACGTGAAGCTTGGCCTGAGGGCTACAACTTCCATGAAGACTTCGGGCAAAAATCCTGAAGTGAAAAATTATCGAAATGCTCCCGAACGTGCGAATCGCGATGAAACTTAACCAAAACACGCTCAAACTTCATACTAAGCACTGTAACACCTATAAAATCTCAATAATACCTCAAATAACATGTTAGCATATAAAACGGAGGTTGTCTAGTTATCGAGCATAATTATAGCAATTACGATACCTGAGGGGTTAAAATGCATAGGTTCGAAGGTATAAATGTGCAAGATTCGATATGAATCAGGAGGCATATTCAACACATCATAGATGCATGACAACATCAACAAGATCATCATGAAATCGAGATAGTCGTACATCACCACCGTGTTCGTGTACACAGAATAGGGATCAGCGATCATTACCGCCACCCGAGCATCCTCAAACATCTCCCCCACCTACCTCAAATATCTCGGGGGCATCGTTGGTTGGACTCCCACATCATCCTCTGTAGTTTTCTGGAGTACTCTCTCCCTCAGATACCAAGAGTAGCCAAATTTGTACGCCAGCATCTGGCGCACCTATGCATTCCCACCGGTCACCCCGTGTGCTGGATGGTCGTCCCCTAGGGGTAAGAAATCACCTACATTTTCCCAAGATAAAGTCAATACTTGCACAAATAGAAAGGAAATTCCAAAAGTAAAACGTAAAAGAGAAAATGAGAGATAACACGATCCCTCATCAAACCAGTCAAGACCTGACGCACTTCCGCAAAGGAGAGAGACCACCTCGACTGTCAATTAGACTTTCACCACTTGTACATCCGGCAAAAGCCCCCCACTGGCTCATCCTTAAAACCAACCAAATGGGTATTAAGCCTTATCACCTCATAAAACCACGTCTATAAAGGAAAAGGGTCATCAATCAAAATAAATCAATCAAGAAATCAAAAAGGAAATAAAGGAAAAATGCAAAAAAGAAAAATACCTCCAAAAGATATGTGGCGCCAGTAAAAGTCTGTCGACAACACCGGTTGAAAGCATCCAAAGATGAATAAACGGTCGCCAAAGTCAGGCTCCCCTAGACAAAGTGAGGGATATTTGAAAATACCCTCAAGTATGTAAAAAACCATAAATGAACGATGTCTTCGCTCAACGCAACCAAAAATCCTCCCAGCAACAAAAGAATAAACATACGGTCCATCTTAAGAACCTGCAACCCGTTGGTCTCGTCGATCTACCAGCTCAACAAAACCTCTCGAAGAAGAGATATATCAATCGAGTCCCCTGATAATATCCATCCAACATCGCCCAGCATCGCCTCAATTACCGCCGGTGTCACCCTCAGTGTGTGATCCACATCTATCTGGGTCCCCTCAGAGTCTATCCCCAGGAGCTGCTGCACATCAATGGGAGTCACTGTCATTTCCCCAAAACCCAAATGTATGGTGTGGGTAGTATCCCACCACCTCTCCCCGGAGCACACATAATAGTTGTCGAGTGCGGCATCTCATCCAATGCAGATGCCAGACTACCAAAACCTCTGAAGAAATCACCCATCGCACCACCAGAGGAAGGTTCTCCCATACGTCTCAAAATCCCATTGTCCCTGGGAGCGAAGACTCGTCACAGTAATATCAGTCTGTCAAAAGAAAAGAAACCTTCGGTTAAAATTCAAAAGAAACAAGAAAATGCGAGAAATAACACAAAAAAGAATGCCAAAAGTCATGTGGTACTCACATAACCATCAGGTTTCCTCACCCTGGATGATAGATGGTGTGAGGGCTCACATAGAAGAGTCCGCTCGTTAGTAATTTGCTCAAACAGATCAAATGCATTCAAACTTCCCAATGCTAGGGGCACCCTGGCCCACCAATCCAAGTGCACCCAATCATCAACACCTAGCCATGCCATGTGAGTCTCACTACTTGAAAAATCTTCCATTTTCTAATCTCAAAAGGGGAATGGACGTAGGAAGAAGCCATGGAAGATAGAAGTAGAAGATAAGAAGTCTGGAAGGCTCGAAGCTGTGAAAATAAAGAGAATTCCCCCCTATAGGAGGCTAAGGGGTATGTCAATCGACAGTCCCCTGACACCCCTCGATCCGCACTAACCCTTACCCTTCCCAAGGCAATCCAAAATACCGTGACACTGTCGTTTTGCAACCCCTGCAGCCTACCGCTTGGCAACCCCCTGAAATTTCCTACAAAAAATGCTAGAAAATTCCAAGAATTTCCTGAAAATTTACTAAAATTACCAAATAAATATTAGAATACGTTTTCACCAAGAAAGTAATTTTTGAGCCCCCAAATCCCCAACCGGATTAATACCATATTTTTTATCCCCGTCTTAAACCCTCGAAATCAGCACACCCGCATCCCAAAAACTAGCTACAACTCCCCGGCGGAATCCCGAAACTTCATCTTCAGTAAAAAGTCAAAGGCCTCCTCAATAAGAATTCCTGAACTTTTTCCAAGAAATTTCCAATGACCCCTAACCTGACATATTCGAGAAATGCACTCCTTGGTGGAATCCTAAAACCTTAAGTCACCAACTATTTCCCTAAATAGAATTTCCAGACTAAGAATTTTAGCTTTCCCAAGAAAGTTATTTCATAAAGCCCCAAGCATATTTCTCTTCCCCAATGGAGTCTCAAACCAAAAAAAATCCCCAGATCGAATCACAAAACTAAATTATCCCCCAAGGGAGCTTCAAAGCAACATAATCCTTAGAAGAATCGAAAGTTCACCTACAACCCTAAGATAATTTCCCGAGGAGAACTATTCACTGCTCTACAACTTAAGGTCCTCGAAATTAACCTCGACCCGCAAAATTGGTCGCTCATACTTAAGGTCCTCAGAATTAACCTTGACCCTCGGAATTGGTTGCTCCCCACTTAAGGTCCTGAGAATTAACCTCGACCCAAAATCAATCGCTCCCTACTTAAGGTCCTCAGAATTGACCTTGCCCCGTAGAATTGGTCACTCCTTACTTACTGTCCTCAAAATTGACCTCGCCCCTCAAAATTGGTCGATCCTTACCTAAGGTCCTCAAAATTGACCTCGACCCTCAGAATTGGTCTCTCCTACTTAAGGTCCTCAAAATTGACCTCAACCCTCAAAATTGGTTTCCCGAACTTAAGGTCCTTAGAATTGACCTCAACCCTCAGAATTGGTCGGTCATTACTTAAGATCCTCAAAATTGACCTCAGCTCTCAGAACTGATCGCCCCAACTTAAGGTCATCAGAATTGACCTTGACCCTTAGAATTGGTCTCTCCTACTTCAGGTCCTCAGAATTGACCTCGACCCTCTGAATTGGTCGCTTCCTACTTAAGATCCTCAGAATTGACCTTGACCCTAAAAATTGGTCGCTCACATCTTAGGTCCTCATAATCGACCTTGACCCTCTGAATCGGTTATCCTCATCCTTTTATGTCCACAGAATAGACCTCTTTCTCGAAACATCATGTTGTGTCTATTCGACGGCTTTCAATTGTTCCAAGCTCACCCGTCGAGGGGATCTGTAGACACCACATTCCAAACACCCCCTAGCTCTCTCCTTAGGTCCCAAGCACGTACCCATTCCACTAAAAACCCAAAGTCATAATCTGAGTATCGATCTAGAGTCCATCAGGCACTTCCAAACCCCTATGTCTGAATAGACAAAATGGTTCAGATGGACAGACCATTTTACTACTAAAAATTAATCTGGAGGCCACCCATCGCTCTCGGTACCCGATTTTACTCCAATCAACTTCATCGTCAAAGAAAAATCTCAGTCGATCTCCAAAAGGCTCTGAATCCCATTTCCATTGATCTACAACATGTGAAAAATGGCATAAATGTTTGGAGGAACGATTTGTTTTCCCCCAATAACTTATTCGGCGGCCACTAGGCATTCCTGGGCTCTATTTCCAAGGTAAACTTTTTAGCTTGAATGAGAGTAAATGAATCTTCTAAGGTCAGTGAATACCATTTCCAATGTTCTGCCCCATGCAAGAATCAACCTTATAGTTCGAACGAACAACCCTTTTTACTCTGAAACGTCACCGAGCATTTTCGGGCCACGATTGACCAAAGTCAACTCTTTGAACCAAGCGAAGAACTTTGGAACATCAAAGTTCCTCGTATATACTTACCAATGGTGCACTTTGTGCACAAATTTGACTTAAATTTTGGATGAACAATCCATTACCGTCCGACGATCTCCCTTCCAAAGGACCAACATGCCCTTTTGAGCACCATTGACACAAAGATAACTCCCGAACCTGGGAGAGGACCAAAGGACTTTTGAAGGTCTCTGAATTAAATTTTTGATGGTATTCCTCATGTGCGATTTGGATTTATGGATTGCATTCTATGATCATTTTTCTAGAAAAATCTGCACAAGACTGCCGATTGGTAGGTCCATTTTCCTGCCTATTGGTGGTGTTTCTAGGGTCACCTATCGATTGACAAGGATATGGGTATGACGATCTAAAGTCCCCCAACCCTATATAAGGAGGTAATGAGATCACTTCCAAGGCACACCTCAGATCCATCAATATTAGTGATCTCAACATCATTCTCTTGCAATCAGTGAAGTTTCCTTGTGTAAAATTCCTTTCCATCGTTCATTCCCATCACTTTCATACCCAATTTAGCCAAATTTCCTTCTCTCTCATCTAAAATTCATCCTAACATTTAGGGGAGCTCATCAAGATCAAGCCTCAATTCTCCAAAGAAGGTCCAAAGATCCTTCTCTCTCTTTAATTTTTTTATTTCCGCATTAATTACATAAATTAGTAATCAAGCCTTTACTTTAATTCATACACATTAATATCTCATCCTTTATTAGTTATATCGCACATACTTTCTTTCTATAAAAACCCAAAACAAAATAAAAGAGGGTTACACCTATAAATTCCAACGGGATTATTCACCACAATTTCCTAAAACTAAAAATACTATTTCTACACACACATATAATAAACTTTCGTTTATAAGAACAATTTTTCTATCATTGTTCATAGCATAACATTAATCTAGCATGATGTATCTCGTTACAAATCGATAAACACGATCAAGACGAACCGAACTCAAGCATCTCCAAGTTTGAAGACTTCCTGACATCCCAAAAGGTATAAAACGATTTAGAGTTTAAATTAATTCATATAATCATATTTGGGATGTTTAATTTTTATCAAAAAGATAAATAGGAGTTTTACTTAGCGAAAATATTTTTTTAAAGACATGTAGGCAGAGTTTAAGAAAAAAGTGTTTTTGACGTTTCAGTCTTTCAAACAACCTTTGATGTCGTTCAAACGACGTTGCAGCGTCGTTCAAACGACTTGGACATGTCGTTCGAATGACATTGCCCTATCATTCAAACGACCTGCTCATCTCGTTTGAACGACCCTTCGACTTAAGGTTTGTTATAAATACCTATTTCATGGATCAGTTTGTTTAAGAATTTTTCCAACACGTTTCTGCTTATCAGAAGCAAAATTTCTTCAAAATTTTATGTTCCTAAACACTGTTTTAATTCACAAAAATCATTCTTGAATATTATTCTTTGGAATTAGTTTAGAACCCAAGAAAGTTTTGTATATCTTTGTATACACCATGGTGAAGAGGATCTCCATTGCTGACTTGTGATACCTGCGGGGATTCACATCTGAAGACGAAGGCTAAGGCTGACAGAGGGTTATAGTCCATTGGGAATCCTAGAAGGTGCTTATTATTGATTTAGGTTGCGATCTATGTGGGTTTTCTGCAGTAAATCATTGCAAATTTTTCTATGTAATTTGTAAGTTGTGATTTACTATTCATAGTGAAATAAAGGTTTTTACTCAAAAGGGTTTTTTCCCTGAAACTTGGCCTTCTCGTATTTGCGTGTTTGATTTATCTCTTTTATCACGATAGATGCATGCGTAGGATAAAAAGATAAAATCAATTTAAAAGTTGCTTCCGCATATTTACAACTTTGTGTTTCAATTTTTGTTGAAATCACCCTTTGCCATTATTTTCGCACTAACAAGAGGTATCAGAGCATGTTGCACTAGTTTATTGTGTTTGATCTTGTTTACCTGATTTTTGGGTGATTGTATTTTCATCGCTCATGTGATTTTTTTACTCTCGATTGATTCTCCTAGTTTGGATGATTTAATTCGCTTGAATTTGACATTTGCGAAAAGAATTACAGTTCGGGAAAAAGAAATTTATCGTTTTAAATCCGCTATGGGTCTTTTACAAACGGTTCAAAATTAAAGAGATTTTATCTTGAGAAATTTATCGCCTTGGACCATGACTTTATTGATTTAAAATTGTCCAAAAAGGAGAGTGATGATAGAGTCCTATTTTTAGAAAAAGAATTGAAGGACTTTAAAAATTCTAGGGTTTATGTTTGAGCTAAAGAGGATAAAAATATTTTGATTAATGATTTTGTGGCACGTGAAAAAACTCTTAGGGAAAATTTTGTTTTTATTGAGGGGGAGCGTGATAACCTTCTATGAATTGTTGAAAATTTGAAAAAGGTGTCCCTAAAATTGGAAGAGTTTAATTCTTTGCTTGAGTCAAAAATTTTGTAGTTGAAAAATGATTTAAAAGACTCGAGTTGTATTAATAGTGATGGCAATGGCTCATCTTGTTTTCATGCTTCGTGTGCTAATGCCAAGACCATTGTTTGTTTTATAGGGTCAACTAAATCCAAAGATGTTAGATTAGGTCAACCCATAGGTACCATTCCCTGTGTCTACACACGTTCGTATTATGGTGGGAAAGGTCACCTTAGGCGTTTCTAGTTTTATCTTCGAAGAAGTCCTAGGAAGTTGAAGTCTACTGTTCCCTTGGTTCTTGAAACCCCCGTTTGTCATTTCACTTCTATTTGGGTTAGGAAATCACTTTTAGACGCACTAGATGGTAGACTAGTTGATACCCGTTTGCTTTCACATGATTCTTCTCTTGCTATATCTTATAGATGATTGTGTTTGCATGTTTGTCATACACTAGTTGTGCTTCATGATATATTCTTGCTAGTGTTATGACATGTGTACTTTTTGTATTATATTTTTCTTTATTGAGTCATATTTGTAAAATACAAAAAGATTTTTTTTTTGAAAAACTCAAAAATATTTTTGGTTCTTTCTGTATTTTAGTTTTACACATTTAAGTATGGCATATTGGTGTGTTTAAATAGAATTCATTCCATGTGGCTAGGACATTAGGTTATGACTTTAGATGCTTAGATTGTTCTAAACCATGTTCATGGAGTTATTTCGAACTTCACTTGCTTTATGGATTCGACTTTGTTTATGCCTTTGCACACACATGCACGAGCTTTTTGAATTTTGACTTCATGATGTACATTTGAGCTTGGTGAGATGTTCTCCTATCAATTTTTCCATCTACATGTTTATTTGACTATGGAGGATTTGTGCATGTAAGAACCGTTTCCCGTGAGGATTTTCTTTAGTATTTAAAATATGATGAGTGTACACAAGAAAGGGCTGCGAGTGAGTAATAATCACGTCGAGAAAGCCACCATTTGAAAAGAACCCGAGAAAAAATAAAGGCAATAAAAAGAATACGGTGCCAAAAAGGAAAAATTTCTTTACTTTGATATGAACATTCAAAAGAAAAGAAAATAATTATTTTCAGGGAGTTTGGATGGAAATTTCAATGGGTTTGCACAATGAGAATGTATCATAGTTAAGTTTATATTGTCATGACGCTATTGATTTGTATAATCAATAATATTCTAGGCTTGTGTGCATTTTGTATATTTTGTTCATTAAGATCACCTTTATTTGTAACTAAAGTCTAAAGCTTTGTCAGATAAGGTTTTGTGGTCAATTACAACTTCTTGAACATATTTGAGTGTTTGGATTATAATTCCTTTGTTACTAGTTCACACCCATTAATTCCATTCCACACATTTGTACACATCGATACAATGGTAGTGTGTATGACTTATGTATTTTGTGTCATGTTTTGTGGATGTTTATACCTATATATGTGTGTTGAATTCTCTTTGATATATTTTCCATATATTATATAAGGCATTGCATGTTGTATTTGTGAAATTTGTCTTGTTTTGAAAAAAAAATTAAAAATTTTAAAAAATAGTCGGTTGTTTGCCTTTGAGATGATCATTACATTTGCTTGATTTATATCTTTATGTGATGATATCTTTTCTTCATCATGATGCTTTGCACTTAATCCTTTTTGTCTCGACTCCTTTGTCTATTTGTCTATTTCGATAAAAACTAAAGGCGAGAGCAAATTATAATTGAGTTTTTGATGAGTTTAAATTATGGGGGAGAATTTATTTATGTTTACTTTGTTTCAAACTCGATGTGTCACGAGGGTATATGTTTGTTGTCTCATGTGTGTAGGTACCTATTTACGAAATTCAAAGACACACGAATGAAGACAAAGTTTCAAAGGGAAGAAGTTTGAAGTCTGAAGATAAAAACTTATGCCATTACGTTCTAGGGTTAGGAAGGGTGTTAGTATCTTTATAATAGGAGATTTAGTTTTTAATTTAGTTTTTAGCCATTTTGGTTGTTTTGTACCGGAATAGCCAAAGGGGGAGATTTGTAAGAACAATTTTTCTATCATTATTCATATCATAACATTAGCCTAGTTTGGCGTATCCCGATACAAATCATCACACACGATCAAGACGAACCGAACTCAAGTATCTCAAAGTTTGAAGACTTCCCGACATACTAAAAGGTATAAAATGATTTAGAGTTTGAATTAATTCATAGAATTATATTTGGGATGTTTAATTTTTATTAAAAAGACGAACGGGATTTTTACTTAGCAAAAATATGTTTTTTGGAAGATTTGTAGGTGGAGTTTAATAAAAAAGTGTTTTTGACGTTTCAGTCGTTCAAACGACATTTCACTTGGACATGTCGTTCGAACGACATGGCCATATCGTTCAAATGGCCTACTTATCTTGTTCGAATGACCAGTCGACTTCAGGTTTGTTACAAATACATGTTTCGTGAATCCGTTTGTTTAAGAATTTTGCCAACACGTTTCTACATATCATAATCAGAATTTCCTCAAAGTTTTGTGTTCCTAAACACTGTTTTAATTCACAAAAATCATTCTTGAATATTATTCTTTGGAATTAGTTTAGAACCCTAGAAAGCTTTGTATCTCTTTCCATACACCTTTGTGGGAGGATCTATATTGTTGACTTGTGATACCAGTAGGGATTCACTACTGAAGATGAAGGTTAAGGCTGACTGAGGGATGCGGTCCATTGGGAATACTCGAGGGTGTTTCTTGCTAATTTTAGGTTGCGGTCTATGTGGGTTTGCTGAAGTAAATTCATTACATATTGTGCTATGTAATTTATAAGTTGCAATTTACTGTTCATAATTAAATAAAGGTTTTTATCCAAAAAGGTTTTTTTCCTGAAACTTGGCCTTGTCATATTTACGTGTTTGATTTATCTATTTCATCACCATAGATGCATGCGTAGAATAAAAAGATAAAATCAATTTAAAAGTCGCCTCCGCATATTTACAACTTGGTGATTCATTTTTTTGTTGAAATCACCCTTTGAGATTATTTTTGCACTAACATCATTCGAATTCATGGGAGAAACCCCACCCTTGTGCCACATGCGAACTATGTGGACTTTATACCTTTATAGATACGTAGGTGTTTCGAGTTACAACTCAAGACTCGAGTCCAACTTTCTAATTTTCCTATTTTTTACATTTTCATCTTTTTCACACTTTATCCATATATTATTCATATATATCATACTTGTGATTCATATTTACATTTTGTCTAAAAAAAATATTGTCGTTACATTATAACGTTCAATATCACGATAAATGCGCACATTATACTTTCTAATTATTATTTCGAGAACATTCATTTAGATGACTTCACTCTATGATATGATTCGAGCGATTTCAATCTCCATTTATATATACATGCACACACACTTCATGGGAAAATTAAGGAAAATAATAACATAAGGCCAGGAGACCAAAAAGTCGGATGGGTGCCTAACACCTTCCCATTCTGTAACTTAGCCCCCGAACCTCTGATCTATTGGTTTCATAAGCATCAGTTCGTCTTTGATTCCGCTCTCTTGAGGAGGCGACATGTTATTTTGCCTATTTTGTGCAAAATAGGTTGGCGACTCCATCTAATTACGTTACCCCACATCAACGACGATCAAAGCGTTTCTAGAGAAAAGACGCAAGACCTTCTCTCCCCCTCCGAGAGAGAGCATGCAAAAGCACCGGGAACCCCTCGAAAGGGAAGGGATGGACACACCCACAGAATTGTGTTTTTGGCATCACCAAAGGAAAGATTTTGGGATTCATGGTTAGCGAGAAGGGAATCGAAGAAGACCTAGCCAAACCTAAAGCCATACTCAAAACGCTACCACCCCAAAAGGAAAAGTAAGTCCAGGGATTCTTGGGAAAATTACAATGCATTAGTCGGTTCATTATCTAGTTGACTTCTATTTGTGAACCCATATTCAAACTCTTCCAAAAGGATTCTACCAAATTCTGGAATGAGGCCTGTCAAGAAACCTTCGACAGAATCAAAAGATATCTTACCAAACCTCTACTACTTAGGTGTCCCTCTACTCCTATACTTGACCATAATAGATACCGAAGTGAGGGCTTTGCTAGACCAATATATCGAGAAAACCCGCAAAGAAAGAGACATTTACTATGTCAATCGAAAGTTAGTCGGGTATGAAGTTAACTACACGGCCTTGGAGAAAGTATGTGTCGCCCTAGTCTGGGTCACTCAAAATTTACATCACTGTATGCTTTCTTTTCCTCTAAAACATGTGCCTCAAATGGACCCCATTAAATACTTGCTTGAGAAACACTATTTGTTTAGCCAAATGGACCGACGGTTGATGCTTCTATCTAAGTTAGATATCGTGAATGTTACGTAGAAATCCATGAAAGGGAGAGAGATCTCTGATTACCTTGCTAACTACCCCATGGAAGAAGTTGATGTTTGGGTCTTTAAAATCCTAGATGAAGGTATTATTTGAACCTCTCAGGAGGACCTTCGATGGAAAATATTCTTTTATGGTGCTACAAATAAGAAGGGATACGACAATGCGATACTCCTCATCACCCGTGATGACTCTCACACTCCCATTGCCATTAAGCTAAATTTTCCCTACACCAATAATATTGCCGAATATAAGTCATGCACTGTAGGCCTCAAAGTCATCCTTAAGAAAGGTTTCAAATACCTAGATGTCTATGGAGACTCTGCCCTCATCATTGGTCAAATCCTTTGAATATGAAATGCCAAAGACGAGAAGCTCCCATCCTTCCATGCCCACTAAGAAGATTTGACCTTCCGATTTCAAGATATCACCTTCCACTACTTTCCTCGTACAAAGAATAACTTAGTTGATGCCCTTACCTTATCCTTTATGGTTGACATGACCGTGGGAATAACAATGGCCTCCTTCATAGTCAAAAAACAAGTTATGCCAACCCTCTTCTACCACATTGATCTCGTTAAAGAGGAATATTCTAATATGGCTAGGTGGTACTATGATATTTAGCACCTCTTTGCACATGGTATGTATCCCCAAGACACCAACAACAAAGATCGTACGAACCATCGCAAACTGGCTGCCGAGTACGTCATCTGCGATAAAGAATTATTCAAAAGAAACTTTAATGGAACCCATTTGCATTATATTGTAGGGGCTGACATTGAAGAAAGGATGCAAAAAATCCACAATGGAGGATGCAGACCCCACATGATTGGTCACATGCTTGCTAAAAAGATTATCCGTTAAGGGCATTATTGGATAACCATGGTTCAAGATTGCACCACCTATATCCAAAGATGCCTCAAATTCCATCAGTTTTCTAATCTTCAACATTTTCCTCCTTGAGAATTGTATAACATGACTTCTCACTGTTCGTTCTCTACCAAGGCATTCATAGGGAAAATTACTCCCAAATCTTCAAATGGGCATGATTTTATCCTGGTTTCCATTAATTACTTCACCAAATGGGTCAAAGGCGAGTCATATGCAGTCTTGAATGCCAAAAAGGTAGATAAGTTTATCCCAAAGAATAGCATCTGCCCATACGAAGTCCCTCACGAGATAGTATCGAATAATCAGTTACATTGTGAAGCCAAGGTCACAAAACTGGTCGATGAGTATGCGATTCAGAGACACAAATCTTATCTCTATCGACCCCAAACTAATAATATAATTGAATCCTCCAATGACAAACTCAAGTCCATGATCAGCAAAATGACCAAGAGTCACCGAGATTGGGCCTATTAGATCCCTTACGCCCTCCAGGGCCATTGAACTTCAGTTCGGATGTCTATTGGGGTTATCCCTTACTTTTTAGTACACGATATGAAAGTAGTCCTCCCTATTGAGATGGAAATACCTTCCTTACACATTATTCTTAAAAGTGGAGTCAGTGAGGAAGATTGGTATCAGAGACGTTTTGACGAATTATCACTCTCGGATAAAAAGAGGTTGAAGGCTTTATACCATATACAAGGGCACTAACGTCAAATAGCATGATCATTCAACTAAAGAGTTAAGGACCATGGTATCCAAGAAGGAGACTTGGCCTTCAAAGAAATTACAGAACCCGTTTAGGACCCTAAAAAAAATTCAAGCCAAACTAGAGTGGCTCCTACATCGTGAAAACATCCTGTCAGGCGGCTCTTCTATGATCACTGACCTTGACAAAGAAAATATGTCCCGTCCAATAAACTTGTACTGTCTCAATAAGTTCTACCATTAGTCTAAAATATTGGTGCGCTACGACTCCTCTTATCCCCCTTTTATAGAAAGACAAAAATCTTCATATCCCTCTTCCCAGAACTACGAGGGGCCTGATCCTCTACAAACCATTTTTCTTTCAAAATGAAACAAAAAAAAATTCAAAACTCCCAGATGTATGTAGGAAGCTCATATGCTTTACATGGGCACAGTTCCCTTCTTATTCACAAAATGCTATTCTTTTTTAACCTCTGAGAACAATAGTTCATTATATCTTTTACATGTACAAAGTGATTATGTAGGCCTTAGTGATAAGTATAGACAATTCAAATGTAAAACTCATCAAGAGGCACAATCATATGATCAAAATATTTTGTATTCCACATAGGTGAATTAAGTACAATTACACGAAATATCAGCGAAGGGAGTAAAAATAACCACCCTAGGCTAACAAAACCATCCCTAAAACGAGACTAACCAATCTAACCCTAAAATAAGCCTGACCAAACCTCCTAAAATTATTCCCAAATCTAACAAAAACCAAAAGTAGACAAACATGAAATAATCCAAGCTTCACAAAGGACCCTATCCATAATTGTTGGAAGAACTAGCCCCATCATCATTCACTCCTGTAGACACCCCATTCTGTTACACCCCTAACTCTCCTTAGGTCCCTAGTACCTCCCCTCATCACTACAAACCTAGGTCATGTCCGAGTACTGACCTGGAAGCCATTGGGCACTCCCCGGATCAATTTGACCCAAAAGTCAAACTATTAATCTCAACTGAGACTCAATGAATCTTCGAAGGGCACTGAATACCCTTTCCAACGGTCCACATTGTGCACGATTCTGACTTACCATGCGGACGAATGATCCGTTTGCGTCCGAAACCAGACCTAGAGGCCACCAAGCGCTCCCGAGCTCTATTTGACCTAAGTCAACTCTTCAGCTCAATTGAGGCTGAATGAATATTCATAGGTAACTGAATCCCCTTTCCAACGGTCCATCCCGTGCGCAATTCTGACTTTCCATGCGGACGAATGATCCGTTTGACATCGAGAGGTCACCGAATGCTTCTCGGGCCCGGTTGACCAAAGTCAACTATCCAAATCGGGTCAAACTCTTTGGAATGTCGAAGTACATCTCCTAGACTTTCCAATGGTCTGCCCCACGCACGATTCAGACTTACCATGCGGACGAATGATCCGTTTGCGTCCGAACGATTCCCCGTCCAATGGACCGACAAACGCTTCCGAGCCATATTTGGCCTAAAGTTAACTCCCGAACCCAGGAGCGGTCCAAAGGACTTTTGAAGGTATCTGAATTACCTTTCCAACGGTATGCCCCATAAGCGATTCTGACCAACGGTTTGCCCTCGACAACCAATTTTCTGAAAAAGCCTGAAGCGCACTGCCAATTGGAAAGTTCCAGACCCTGCCTATCGGCACCCGCCGATAGGTAGTGGCATGACAATGCCGATCAGTAGTCAACTGGGGATATAAAAGGAGTTCTTCACCTCATTTTCAAGGAGAGCCCAGATCTGATAAAAATCTCTCTGAACGAATCCCAGAAACCTCTCTCGAAGGCAGCGTGATTTCAACTTTCAAATCTCTTTTTTACTTCCACTTTTCATCATCCTTTTCAACAAACTTGGTGAATTATCCACTCTTCATCATCATCCAAGCGCAAAAGCTGCTCTCCAACATTCAAGATCAAGCTCAAGATCTTCAAGAAGGTCCAACTTTCTCAAACTCTCTCTTAAATTCCCAACAACTTGTTTTCTTACTTAAGCGCTTTTATTACCTCATTTCCCACATCCTAATATACTTTTTATTTAGTATTATTGCACATCTCTTATTTTCATATAAATAAAAAATCCAAAAAAAAGGAAAAAGAGGGTTTGCTCATAAATTCCAAGTAGGGATTCTCACACTTTTTCCACACTTTTCTCACAACTAAAACACTTTTTCTACACACACACACACACTCACAAATAAGAGATCTCCATTTGTATTTATGGGATAAACCCCACCCCTCGTTTTGTATGCGAACTACGTGGACTTCGATGCCTTTACAGGCTATGTAGGCGTCTCGGGGTAAAACCCGAGACTCGAGTCCTTTTTCCCACTTTTTCTCTTATTTTCTATCTTCACTAAATCCATTTTCCTTATATTCTATATACTTGTTCTTAGTGACGTCTTACCCCATATGCGTTATCGTTCCATTATAACGATCAACGTAAGGGTAATCGTATAAATCTTACTTTCTAATATTATTCTTATATCTTCCTACGGATGACTCGCTTTATCTCTTCCATGATACAAGTCGAGGATTCCTACCTCCATTCTATATATACACATGCACACATATCACGGGGGGGGAATATAAAGGAAAATAGCAAATATTAATGAGAGGCCGAAAGGGCGGAATGGGTGCCTAACACCTTCCCATTTCGTAACTAAGCCTCCGAACCCTTCTCGAATCATTTGGTTTCGTACGCACCAGTATGTCTTTGGATGCCATCCTTCGGGTGGCTTCCCCTTTTTTTTCTTTTGTCTGTTCTGAGTAAAATAGATTGGCGACACTGAATCTCTCTACATTTTTACATCACATCTCAAACGACACCGGCCGAAGCGCTCTCCCGAGAGGGATGCGCGGGACCTGAAGGATCCTTTTCCCTCGCGGTGGGGATCGGGTATGGACACAGTGGCGACTCTACTGGACTTCTATTTGTTTTTGGGCTTGACTCTATTTTCATGGATGCTATATTTGCTTATGTTTCCCCCCATATCTGCATATTTCCCCTTTCTCATGTTTATCCCATGCTTATGCTTATGTTCACACACTTGTAGAAATTTCTCCATGTACGCTTCTCACCACGTGCACCTAGGATCACATATATATCCCCATGTTTCACGCATCACCAATCCATACTTGGTGTACCTTTTGGGGTACTTGTACTTTGCTCCCAGTTTGGCATAATCAAGAAAGGCATTCTCATCATAAGATACTAATAAGAGAATCATGCATGATTCACACAACATCACCAAAGAGCATTGATATTGACCGAATTTTACCCAGTAACTGGAGGGTCACTTCGTGATGGGCGCTGGTCCGACAGGTCGTAGTTATCCTAAGCGATATGACTCTCACCTTCCATTGGCCAAGTACCTTTGACATATATTGAACGGTTTCCCCGCATCGTACCGCTTGACCAAAGTCATGACGGGAGATATATCGCAGGGAATTCGTTCACGTACGTCGAGTATATCGAATTCGCTCTCACACGTACCATCCCCACGAGGTATATGGAGAGGCAATTCACATACACTCAGGTATATCAAATGGCTTATCCACACGTACCAATTGCCCGCAAGAGCAAGACGTATATCGTGGAAGTCACGCCAAAGGGGGGAACCCATGCCGATTCACCCAACCAACAGCATACCCGCATATAGGTGTCAAACCTAGGACACCCACTTTAGATTACCGGTTTCAACCCGAAACTCTGTCAAAATTCTGGGTCGATCTGCCGCCCAACTTTTGCGCATTTTTAAAACGGGACTCTGTCCGTGAGCCTGGTTACAAGTCCAGCCATAGCTTTGCATATATTGAGAACCCCACTTTTCCAGGCTTGGGTCTCGTCCGGCATTGCATTTAGGAGAATTAAATACAAGTGAGAACATAATAATCATAATAATCATGTTGAGTCCCGTATCCAAAAACATTTCTCTCTTCTTTATCAAAAATCCAAAAACATTTCTCCCTTCTTTATCAAAAATCCAAAAATAGTTCTTCCTTTTTTCTCAAAAATAAATCTCATCCTACGCCTTCTCAAGTTGATCGCAAGCCCTTGGCCTGGCTCCCGACTGACTTCGATCTTCAGTCAAATCACCCCGGAGTTTCATCCATTCCTCTACTACTTTTTCGAGTCCAGAATCCATCCATTTTCCATGGAGAATACAGATCAAGTACCAGCCATGCAGCCGAATCTGACGACAGTCCTAGCTCAGCTTGTGTCCAAGATTGACAACCTCCAAACTGAGGTCCGAGAAATGCAATGAAACCAAGTTCCAATTCCTTAAGAGCCCAAGGCCCTATTCCCTCGTGCTATGGGTCCACCCGAGCCTATCTGGGTTCCCGAAGAATATCAGCACGCTCCACGTGCCCCTCCTGTCAATGGGCCGTCACCTGCCCAGCTTCTAATGCCCAACATTGCCCAGCCTATGGCTAACCTGCCTATGGTCGCTGATCCAAAGGAGGAGGAGTTGAATAAAGTCAAAGAGGATCTCAAGATGCTCGCCAAGAAGTTTGACCAAGTCAGGATCTCTGGGAATTACATGGACTACACCCACATGTCTCCTTATCCTAAAGCGAGGTTACCCGAGAAGTTCAAGATAACAAATATCGAGAAGTTCAGAGGGAGTGGACCCCCAATTGTTTATCTTCGTAGTTATCATCGTTCCATGACTCTACTTGGGGCTTCTGAGGAGGTGATGGCCCAATTGTTTCAGCAAACTTTAAAGGATAGTGCCCTCCGATGGTTTTTATCTCTTGAGGAATCCAGAATCCGTAGTTGGGAGGATGTAGCCCGAGAATTCATATCACAGTATAAATATAACGAAGAGCTTGAGGTGACCCGTCGTGATTTAGAGCTGCTCAAACAGAATCCTGGAGAATCAGTCAGTAACTTCATAACCCGGTGGAGGGAGCAAGCAGTTACCATGACCAATCGACCATCCGAAGAAGAGAAGGTCAACATAGTGAAGAAGAACTTCTTGCCCCATGTCCGAGCGACGATGGGAGGACAATACTATCCCCACTTCCGAGCTATTAGAGATGCTAGATTAGAAATTGAAGAAAGCCTTGTTAAAACAGAGGTTGAACTAAAGAAGGTGTCTGGACAGTTCACCCCTAGAAAGTATGACAAGCCTTCCAGTGCAACAATCTCAACCATCAACAACATCTCTCAACCAACCACCTCATGGGCACCAGAAATCCACCCTGCCCCCATCCGAAGGGAATACACTGATCTCCATGCTCCCCTCTCCAAAGTTTACCAAGCCCTGTTAAGCCGAAACCTCATCAAACCCTTGGACCCCCGTCCATTGCCAGATCCATTCCCAAGAAACTTCAAGACTGATGCTCATTGCACCTTTCACCAAACTGTCGGCCATACCACCGACCAATGCTTTCACCTTCGGAACATAATCCAAGATCTCATTGACCGGGGTACCATCGCCCCACCAACCAATCCTAAGCCAAACACTACTCATAATCCACTTCCTAATCACACCAATGCCATCTTCTTTAAAGAAAACCCGAATTTCGATCCCTCAACTCGAATCACAGCCATATACTCTCCTAAACCTCTTCAAATTTGCCCATATTTCCTCCTACACCCTACTAGCCTCACTGATCAAGCACTTTCACTCCTTACCATAGCATGCATCGCTATTCGTACCCGTTCTGAAAATGTAGGTATGGAATTGTCAGAGGTATTAAACCAACTCCTAGAGTTTAGGCTGAAATTACCCTCACAGATGGTCATCGATTGCCAGAGATTCATTACACTGTTCTTGGAAACATGAAAGTGGTCCCGAGATTCAGACAAGTGGGTGGTACCAATCGACGAAGTCAGCTTAGATGATGTTGTCCAGACTATGGCAGGATTATTCGGGCAAACCAACAGCATTTGTAGTATCACCAGTTTACTTGACACTTTGAAGCTACAAGGGCGCTTGTTCCCTTCAATCACACATATCCCCACATAATGGGAAGACCTGTATAAAGAAGCCGTTGAAGTTGTGGAATTCATCGACTTTACCGGGAAAGACAGAATTATTACCACCGAATGGTGGGAAGAATTCTAAGATTCGAGCGAAGAATAAGCTTCAGGAAGAACTAGACCAGTAGCCGACATATATGGGATGATCTCATTCAAAGAACTCCTTGGAGAAATAAGCAGGGTGGTAGAACAACCTGAGGTTGACGAGGAAACGAGATTCATGTTCTTCCCTTCTTCAGTAAATCACATGACCATATCAGGGAGACATTACCAAGTTCCAAGCTCACTACTGGCAAATGACAGAGGGAAGGGCATTTGAAAACCTTCCTATGCCAGAGATGACCATCGAGGAAAGCAAGATCCTCGATCAACTGAAGAAAACTCAAGCTAACATCACTCTATGGGGGATTTTCATGTCTTCCCAGCTGCACACAAATGCTTTAATCAAGTTACTCACTGGACCCATAGTTCCTCCATCTACCACAACAGAAGAGGCCGTAAATATGGTCGGATCCCTAACCTCTACCCGAATGCTATCATTTTCTGAAGAAGAAATCCCCAGAATTGGGCCGAATCATAATCATGCACTCAATATCTTCGTCGAAGTTATGGGAAAGGCCGTGCCACTCTCCCTTGTCGATAACGGATACGCCTTGAATGTTTGCCCACTGAGAACCTTCAAGTGTTTAGGCCTGAAAGAAAGCGACCTCGCTCCAACCTCCATCGTTGTGCATGCCTACGATAATAACCACCGAGAGGTGATGGGATCCATAAAACTTGTAATAGGGGTTGGCCCTATAAACCCTGTCGTTGAATTCCAAGTCATAGACATCCCAGCTTATTTCAACCTGTTGCTCGGACGACCCTGGCTCCACAATATCAAGGGTGTCTCTTCCTCACTCCATCAGAAATTGAAGTTCTTCGCCGACGGGCGAGTCATCACCATTTTGGGAGACAACGAAAATGCCGAGGGTGCAGGCACCAGTAGTCCAATTCTTGAGATACAGCACGGGTCAAATGATATGCTCCTATCAGGATTCTGAGTTGAGCCACTCCTACTCCCGGCAGGGGACGGTTTCAAAGAAAGGGTTTGTCCAGAATATGACCCTCATGGCAATGTCAATGTGATTCAGATGTTCAGAAACATGCACTTCATTCCCGGACTAGGGCTAGGGCAAAGTCAGAAAGGGATACTTGAACCCATCGAACTGAAGAAAGCTTTCCCTCCTTACGGCTTAGGGTATCAACCATCAGAACGAGAGCTCAGAATGATCCGCCAGTCTCGACCAAAGATAAGATTAGACTGCATCCGAACTATCTCAAGAGACTCCTTAAATGGACGATTCATCAAAGAAGGCGAGGACTTCCCCTTTTGCGGTTTTCCACAACCATGGTATGACCACACAAACAAGAAGATGAGTCCTGGAATGGAGATCTTTTTCCAAGATAGCTACCCATGGACCAAAAGTTTCCCACACCGCGTACAACCGCTCATCAAAGATACCGAAAAGACTGAGGAAAGTGATTCCGAAGGTTCCTTCAACTTGCAGACACTGGGGCTGTCACTCTGCATGATTCATTCAGGCACTACATCAATGGACCCATCCGGTCTGATTATAGCCGCTGATACACCTCTCCTCAACTGGCATGCTGCGCCAGTTCTACCTCTTGAAATCTCCCCTAACCCCAATGTTTACCCTATTTCTTTTTCTTTTTTCTATCCTTGCTCAAATGTAATCGAGACCTCTTTTGATGAGGTTCTCAATGCTATTTTTCCTATCAATGAAATAAACGAAGATTTTGAGTATCTTGTTGTGCCTTACATTAACTGCTTGAATTCTAATCAAACTTTTGATGATGATGATTTTTCAAATGAATAATTCTTAACTGGTCTAAATAAGGTTAATAATAATCAACATAACCGCGTTCAAGTTAATGAAGAAGAGACTGTTGTTATTAATCTCGATTTTAGTAGCCAACTGAGCGAGATTAGGATAGGGGCCACCCTTGACGAGGATGAGTGTGCATAACTCGAAGAATTACTGAAGGAGTTCGTGGATGTCTTCGCATGGTCCTATAATGATATGCCTAGCATTGATCCTGAAATAGCTCAGCACGAGATCCCCACTCTCCCAGATTACAAGCCTGTTAAACAAAAATTGAGAAAACTCTGCACCGAATGATCGCTCAAAGTCAAAGAAGAGGTGGTCAAACAGTTGAACGTGGGTTTCATTTGGGTGATCGAATATCCCACATGGATAGACAATATTGTACCTGTGCCGAAATCAGGAGGGAAGGTTCGAATGTGTGTAGATTACCAAGATTTAAACAAAGCTTCTCCAAAGGATGATTATCCGCTACCCAATATAGACATGATCGTGGACAACACAGCCAGTCATGCTCTCAAATCATTCGTCGATGGGTTTGACGGATACAACCAGATCAAGATGCACCCCGACCACCAAGAAAAAACCGCATTCATCACCCCATGGGGAACCTTTTGCTACACCGTTATGCCATTCGGTCTCAAGAATGATGGGGCTACCTACCAAAGGGCTACCACAACCATCCTGCACGATCTGATTCACAAGGAGGTCGAGGTTTATGTGGATGATATGATTATTAAGTCCAAAACTGGAGAAGGTTATGTTCCCGCTCTTCGGAAGTTCTTCGAACGACTGCGACGGTATCAGATGAGACTTAATCCATAAAAGTGTCTTCGGCATTACAAAGGGAAAACTCTTAGGATTCATGGTCAGCGAAAAGGGGATAGAAGCAGATCCTGCAAAGCTGAAGGCCATACTTGAGATGCTACCGCCATGAATAGAGAAAAAAGTCCGAGGTTTTCTTGGGAAATTATAGTATATCAACCAGTTCATCAGCCAGCTAACCTCCATTTGTGAACCAATCTTCAAGCTCCTCCGAAAGTATTCAACCAAGGTTTGGAATGAGGCCTGCCAAGAAGCTTTTGACTGAATCAAACAATATCTGACACAACCTCCAGTTCTCATGCCACCACAGTCTGGTCACCTTTTATTCCTATACTTAACCATAACTGACACTGCAGCTGGGGATTTGCTAGCCCAATATCTTAAAGACTCTCACAAAGAAAGAGCCATCTATTACACCAGTTGAAAATTGGTCGGGTACGAGGTCAACTACACTGCTTTAGAAAAGGCGTGTGTTGCCTTTGTTTGGGTCACCCAAAAGTTACGACACTACATGCTCGCCTTCCCCATCAAGCTTGTATCCCGAATGGACCCCATCAAATACCTGCTTGAGAAACCCGCCTTATCCAGTCGAATGGGCCGATGGTTGATGTTACTAACCGAGTTTGACATCGCGTACATCACACAGAAAGCTATCAAAGGAAGAGCCATCTCTGACTACCTCGCTGATTACCCCATAGACGAAGCAGATGTTCGGATCTCTGAATTCCCAGATGAAAATATCCTCTGCACCACTCAAGACCACCTTCGATGGAAAATGTTCTTTGACGGTGCTGCCAACAAAAAGGGATATGGCATTGGGATACTTCTGATCGACCCAGATGACTCCCACACTCCCATCGCCATTAAATTGGATTTCCCTTGCACCAACAACATAACGGAATACGAGGCATGCACAGTGGGCCTCAAAGTCGCTCTCAAGAAAGGTATTCAATACCTTGATGTCTACGGGGATTCTGCCCTCATCATCGATCAAGTGCTCAGAAAGTGGAAAGTCAAGGACGAAAAGTTCCAACCCTTTCATGCCCAATTAGAAGAGTTAGCCTTCCAATTCCAAGATATCACCTTCCATTACCTACCCCGAGCAAAGAATAACCTATCAGATGCTCTCGCTACCTTGGCCTCCATGGTCGACATGCCTGAGGGAACAATAATGACCCCCTTCCTAGTTCAAAAGCAAGACAAACCGACCCATTCCTACCATATTGAGCTCGTTTCTATCGAAGATCCCGAACTAGCCGATTGTTGGTACTATGATATCTGGTGCCTCCTCAAACATGGTAGGTATACCTAGGGTTCCAACAAGAAAGATTGAACAACCCTCCGAAGACTGGCCGCACAGTACATCATCTGTCATAAAGCCCTACTCAATAGGAACTTCGATGGAACTCATCTACACTGCATCGCAGGGGATGAGATTGAGAAAATAATACAGAAAGTCCACAACGGGGAATGCGGACCCCACATGAATGGTCACATGCTCGCCAAGAAGATCATCCGACAGGGCTACTACTGGACCACCATAATCCAGGATTGCACCGCCTATGTTTGGAGGTGCCTCAAATGCCAACAATTCTCCAATCTTCAACACTTGCCTCCGCGAGAATTATACAACATGACCTCTCCCTGGCCATTATACACCTGGGGTATCGACATCATAGAGAAGGTTACACCAAAGGTTTCAAACAAATATGAGTTCATCCTGGTTGCCATCGATTACTTCACCAAATGGGTCAAAGAGGAGTCATACACAGTATTAAATGCCAAGAAAGTGTCCAAATTCCTCAAGAAAAATATCATCTACCGATATGGGGTCCGGCATGAGCTTGTATCAGATAACGGGTTGCATTTCGAAGCAAAAGTCACTGAATTAGTCAACGAGTATGGAATTCAGAGACACAAATCTTCTCCCTACCGACCTTAGACCAATGGTGCAGTTGAAACCGCCAACAAGTACCTCAAAGATATCATCATCAAGATGATCAAAAGTTATGGAGATTGGGCTGACCGGATCCTATACGCCCTATGGGTCTATCGAACCTCAATCCGAACCTCTACTGGGGCTACCCCTTACTCCCTGGTCTACGGCATGGAAGCAGTCCTACCTGTGGAGCTGGAAATACCCTCGCTATGCGTCATGCTCGAAAGCAAGGTTAGTGAAGAAGACTGGTGCCAAAACCGCCTTGATGAGCTAGCCCTCCTAGATGAAAGAAGATTAAAAGATCTTTACCATATACAGGGATGCCATCACCGAATAGCGCGATCATTCAACAAGAGAGACAAGGACTGCGGTGTCCGGGAGGGGGATTTATCCCTCAAAGATATAATAGAACCCATCTGAGACCCCAGAGGAAAATTCAAGCCCAATTGGAGCGACCCCTACATTGTGAAGAAAATCTTAACCGGCGGTGCCGCCATGCTCACTGACCTAGATGGGGAAGAGATGGCTCGTCCGATCAACCTGGACCAACTGAAGAAATTCTACCCCTAAGTCTGAAATCTCAGCGCGCAACGACTCTTCTCATCCCCCTTCTATTCTAAAAAAACTCTTCATTTCCCTCTACCCAGAACTACGTGGGCCTGATCCTCTACAAAAACAATTTTAAAAACATTTTCAAAAAACCTCAGAGGTACGTAGGCAGCTCATGTACCTCACATGAGTGCGGCCCTTTCTTTTTCACCAAATACTATTCTTTTCTTACCTCCGAGAACGGTGGTTCATTCTAAAAATACTTTAACAAAAGGATTATTTATGCTTTAACGATCAGTATAGAAATTCAAAATACAAAACTCATCGAGAGGCACAGCTGGATGATCAAAAACTTATTTATTTCATTAATAAGAAAATTCATAACGGATTACATAAGAAAAAGGAACGGATAACTCCCCTCCCCATTACCATAAAAGCCAAATAAAATCCCCACATCTGTTACACAAAATAAACTCCCCAAGAGTCCTACACACACCCACCAGAGGAGCCTGCACACTCATCATCTACATTCGGAGGTCCCCAAGTTTCCCCTGCCTGAATAGAATGCCGTAAACACTCCATGGACCGATGAGCCTTAACCATCTTCGAAAAGACCACAACACCCCCTACCATACTGTTAGATAAAACAAACCATCTCTGTCCAGTCTCCACTGCCAACATCTTGCTGACTACTTTCCTCCACAACCACTTCATATAATCTTTGGGGACATGCCAAACCTCCCCGACAGACTGAGAGGGACGGGTCGACAGACGGCGACTTTCCCACAGGGATCCAAGCAACAGACGCAAGCGCTCAGTCAAATCTTCTACCGGAAAGAAATTTGAGTTTTGAGGGGGCACGACCTGCGCCCAGACAAATTGGCGCAAAATCCGCCAAGGGAAATAAAAAGAGGTCTGTCTAAGACCAACCAGCCGCACATATGAATACTCTCCTAGCTCCAGAACTGGCTGCAACTATCCCCACCAAGGCACTGACCAATACAGCCCATGAGCCCCATACTCCACAAGCCAATTCTCCCAGTTCTCAATATACAGGTCAACGCTGATGAAATGGCATGAAAAGAAGTTGGGTACAGCCGACAAGGGATACTCTAGAGGAGTTGCCAAGCGGAATCTTTCAGACAATCACATGAACAGCATCACAGGGCTACCCCTCAAAAAAGTCAGAACGACCTTCTATCCAGGCATCCAGGTCATTCAGGGTCTCCACCAGTATCACCGCCGCAGGATTATGATGGTATGACATCCATGAAGTAATAGCTGCAAGTTGCGGGTCCACCAGCAATTCCCCAGTCACCAGCAACAATTTTGAATCCAAGCCAAGAACAACGGCTCCAGTATAGCCAGCATCACCTACTTCCCGCAAATGCATGGACTCCAGCACTGCCGGGAGCGAGATCATTCCTCCAGTAACCAATGATCAGGCCGCCGAAGGCAAAATATGAAAAAGCCCAGCCAACAAATCCCTAGGAGAACGGGAAAATTTGAGCAAAGTCGCTACAACCCTGGGATTTACACCCAGTATGGAAGAAAATTCCTCGTAGGTAGGACAAACTTAATCCAATCCAAAGAGGAATACATGGTCTTTGGGGTACCAGAATTGTACTGCCGCCCTCAGCACGTTCCACTCAAGAAGACGATTGCCCCATAAGGAGACTCGACGCATGTTGAAAGCATCATAGTCGACATTATAAGAGCACATTGCTTCTAAGGCTTTGAGGTAGTGGGCAAACTCGGTGCTACCAGGGAGAGCCATCTTGTAAAGATAAAAGATAATGGGCAAGTGGGTAAGAATGCAAAGGTGTGATGAAAACACTCCACCCTTACCCCTTTTATACTTGAAAACCCTCATAAGGGACATAATCCCTACTGAAATCGGAGGCAATCCTACCTCACAAGGTACCAAAGGCTGGAGAGGGTACCAATCAAAGCTTTCAATTGATGGGACTGGACTGAACTGCTGATAGGCAGGTCAGGGTGCTTGCCGATCGGTAACCCCCCATTTTTGGAAATTTCCTTTTTCCTCTTTTGACAAATCAGAAAACTCAATAAAAATAAATTGATATTCTCAACAGAATTTCAAGAATCCCCTTTTCTCCTTATATTTTCTCCTTTTAATTAAAAAACTTTCCTTCAAAAAATTCCAAAAATATTCTTTTTTACGGTCTCAGCAGCAAAGTAAAATGCGCATGTGCATTCATTCATCATTAATAAGAGATAATAAAAAATGAAGGCATTGCATATATTTGTGTTCTTTGTTACATCAATTTTGCAGGAAATAAAAAGAAAATGCAAAAAAACAACGGGACTCAGCTCGAACCCACATTTTCTCTCTCTCTCTCTCAAGAGCTTCCACCCCTGCGACGTGATCTCTTCCCCCTACGGTGAGATGACGCACCACCACTACCCGAGCCAGAGTCCTCTCCAGACGAGGCGGATGGCACTAAGCAAGAAGGAACAGGAACCGCGTCTCGAATATGGGCAGTCACCGAAGATATCCAGTCTCTGATGTCCCTGAGCTAAGTGGTCGACACCCGGACTTGCTGCAAGAAAAGTTGAAATCAGTATCAAAGCAAGGATGACCAAAGAAGAAAATAAAGAGAGAAAGGAACAAAAAGATATACCGCAGGTCGAAGGACCTCCTCTGTCAAACCCAACTCCTCCGGATTCATCGCATGGGGAAGGTGCAACATAGGCACCATTCCTCCATCAGCTCGTCGGATGTTGTACGAAGGGGTATGCAGCCGCACAAAAGGGACCTCCGAGGTCGTCGCCATCACAGATGTCGATGGACCAGCGCCGTTGTGGGAAGATCCCTTCGCTCGCCTCGAACCCATGGGAAGTAAGGGCAACGCATCATATATGTTGGGAGCCATTAACCAGCTCATCACGAAGTCCATATAGTCATACGGCGTGGACGTATTGGTGTATAGCAGGTAGGACTTGACAATCATCGTCGCGATCCTCTCATCCTCTGGCAGATGTCTATCCCGCCTCATACACGTAGAAGGCTGCGCGGGTGGCACCACCACCTCCTCCTCAGCTATCTGACGAATCACCCTCTCCCCAAAGTACCAGGAATGGCCGAACTCATGCGCCAGCAAGCGCCTCATCCACGTATTCACCTCGGTCTCCCCCGCATCCTGAATGGTTTTCCCCCAGGGATAAAAGGTCACCTAAAAATCTCCAAGCAAGCATAAATCAATACAAGATCAGAAGGAGCAAAAACTAAGACTGAAATGGAAAGAATCTTACCCTACCACTGGTCAGGTCATTCAAGACCTGACGCACCGCCTACAGGGAGAGAGATCCCTTTGACTGCCGATTAGCCTTACACCATCGATACAATCGGTAGAAGTCCCCAATGGTGTCGTCCTTCAGAGCGATTAGCGGGGTGTTGCACCCAATCACCTCATAGAACCACATCTGAATTCGCAAACAAAAAAAGATGCATAAGGAAAATGTGAATGCATGAAAGGAAAGTGGGAGTGCATGAAAAGAAAATGCGCAAATTAAAGAATACCTCAAGAAGGTATGTGGCACTGGCTAAATTCATCCAAAGAAGAGTAAAGGGTCACCAAGGTCAGACTCCCCCAATCATAAAAAGGGATGTTCGAAAACATCCTCAAGTACGGCAGAAACCACAATTGGACGACGTCGCTGCTCGACGCCACCATGAAACCTCCCAACACTAGAAAAATAAATAACCGGGCCATCTGCCTCACTTGCAGCCCATCCTCCACATCAATCACCCTGCTCAGCAGAACGTCCTTCAGCAGGGATAGCCGAATAGAATCTCCAAAAATAATCCTCCTCACATCACCAAGTGACGCATGCATTGCCTCCAGTCTCACCCCTAAAGAGCGATCCACCTCTATCTGATCTCCATCACAATCCAGCCCCAGTAGCTACTGCACGTCTATGGGAGTCACAATCATCTCCCCGAAGTCGAAATGAAAGGTGTGGGTAGTGTCCCACCACCTCTCTCCCAAAGCGCACAAGACCGCTGTCGAACGAGGCGTCTCATTCAGCGCAGATGCCAACCTCCCAAAACCCGCTGATGAGACCACCCAGCGCACCACAAGTGGGAGATGCTCCCAGACATCCTTGAACCCCGTTGCCCCACGGGCACTCATGTTCTTCAAAGAAATATCAGACTGGAAAAAAGAAAAGTCTCATTAAAAGTCAAGAAAGAAAAATCACCAAAAGAGAAAAATGCCAAAGGTCGGGTTACTTACATAACCGTCGGGAATCACTCTCGAAGAGCGATAACACGATGGCTCCCGCAACAAGGTTCGCTCATCCGTAACAGGCTCAAATGTATGAAAGGAGTTCTCACTCCCCAAAGCAAGGGGCACCCTGTCCCTCCAATCCACATTGGCCCAATCATCAACGGTCAACCACTCCCGGTGGAATGCAGTGCTCACAAAGGCGGCCATTTCTTGAAGATCGAAATGTTAGAACGATTTGCAGAAGAATCGAAGAGAGAGAGAAAGCAAAAGAAGCTGTGAAAAAATGAAGGGATTCGCCCCCTTTTTATAGGATGCCAAGCACCATGCCGATTGGCACCTCCCCCAACCATACCGATCGGCACTGACTCCTCACCTTCCCGAGGAAGCCTAAAAGTCTATGCCACTTCCAAATGGCATCCCTCATACCATGCCGACCGGCACCCCCCCTTAAATTTTTTATAGAAATTCCCAGAAAATACCAGAAAGCCCCAAAAAATCCTCGAAAAATTCCTGAAAATCCCAGGATGGATTTTGAACATTTCCACTAAGAAAACTTCGCATTCCCTCAAGCGGAACCCCTCTTTCCCCAGTGGAATCCTCAAAAACCAAGTGAAACTCCTCCCGGCAAAACTCCGGATCACCTTATCACTTCCCCTAGCGAAATTATCTTACAGCACCGAAATAGGTTGTTCCCCCCCCCCCCTGCGAGGCCTCCTAAAAGCTTCCCCAGCTATCATCTCCCCAGCTCAGATCAAAATCACAAAGCTCTTTCTCCAGAAGAATCGAATTCCAAATTTTATCTACTCTAGGGTCAGAATTGGCCCAGTCTTGGATCGTCACCTGAGTTAGGTCAGAATTGACCTCGGTCCTCGGTCGTCACCACTCTTGGGTCAAAATTGGCCCCGGTCTTGTATCGTCACCTAAGTTGGGTCAGAATTGACCTCGGTCCTCGTTCGTCACCATTCTTGGGTCAGAATTGGCCCCGGTCTTGGATCGTCACCTGAGTTAGGTCAGAATTGACCTCGATCCTCGTTCGTCACCACTCTTGGGTCAGAATTGGCCTCGATCTTGGATCGTCACCTGAGTTAGGTCAAAATTGACCTCGGTCCTCAGTCGTCACCACTCTTGGGTCAGAATTGGCCCCGGTCTTGGATCGTCACCTGAGTTAGGTTAGAATTGATCTCGGTCCTCGGTCGTCACCACTCTTGGGTCAGAATTGGCCCCGGTCTTGGATCGTCACCTGAGTTAGGTCAGAGTTGACCTCGGTCCTCGGTCATCACCACTCTTGAGTCAGAATTAACCCCGGTCCTCGATCGTCACCACTTTTTAGGTCAGAATTGACCTCGGTTATTAGACGTTCACCCTAAGCCCGTAGAATTGTCTTTGACCCACAGATCGGTCACCCTTATCACTTAATCCCACAGATTCAGCTTTAATCCAAATTGATCATCCCTAACACACTCCTTAGGTCCTCAGAATCAGCTTCGAACCTCTGAATCGGTCATACTCCCTCAAAATCATCATGTGGTGTCTATTCGACGGTCATCATTTGTTCCAAACTCACCCATCGAGGGGCTCGATAGATACCCCATTTTGTTACCCCCCCTAACTCTCCTTAGGTCCCTAGTTCCTCCCCTTATCACTACAAACCTAGGTCATGTCCCGAGTACTGACCTGGAAGCCATCGGGCACTCCCCGGCTCAGTTTGACCCAAAAGTCAAACTCTTCATCTCGACCGAGACTCAATGAATATTCAAAGGGCACTAAATACCCTTTCCAACGGTCTACCCCGTGTGCAATTCTAACTTACCATGTGGACGAACGATCCGTTTGCGTTCGAAACCTGACCCAGAGACCACCGGGCGCTCCCGGGCTCTGTTTGACCTAAGTCAACTCTTCAGCTCAACCGAGGCTGAATGAATCTTCGAAGGGAATTGAATCCCCTTTCCAACGATCCATCCCGTGCGCAATTCTGACTTTCCATGTGGACGAACGATCCGTTTGACTCCGAGAGGTCACCCAATGCATCTTTGGCCCGGTTGACCAAAGTCAACTATCCAAACCGAGTCAAACTCTTTGGAATGTCGAAGTTAATCTCTTAACCTTTCCAACGGTTCACCCCGTGCGCGATTTGGACTTACCATGCGGACGAACGATCCATTTGCGTCCGAACGATTCCCCGTCCAATGGACTGACAAATGCTTTCGAGCCATATTTGACCCAAAGTAAACTCCCAAACTCGGGAGCAGTCCAAAGGACTTTCGAAGGTCTCTAAATTAACTTTCCAATGGTATGCCCCTGCGCGATTCTGACAAACGGTTTGCCCTCGGCGGCCGATTTTCCAAAAAAGCCTAAAGCGCACTGCCAATTGGCAGGTTCCAGACCTTGCCTATCGGCACCTGCCGATAGGTAGTGGGATGACAATGCTGATTGGAAGTCACCTGGGGCTATAAAAGGAGGTCTTCACCTCATTTTCAAGGAGAGCCCAGATCTGATAAAAATCTCTCTGAACGAATCCCAGAAACCTCTCTCGAAGGCAGCGTGATTTAAACTTCCAAATGTCTTTTTTACTTCCATTTTTCATCATCCTTTTCATCAAACTTGGTGAATTATCCACTCTCCATCATCATCCAAGCGCAAGGGCTGCTCTCCAACATTCAAGATTAAGCTCAAGATCTTCAAGAAGGTCCAACTTTCTCAAACTCTCTCTTAAATTCCCAATAACTTATTTTTTTACTTAAGCGCTTTTATTACCTCATTTCCCACATCCTAATATATTTTTATTTAGTATTATTGCACATCTCTTATTTTCATATAAATAAAAAATCCAAAAAACAAGAAAAAGAGGGTTTGCTCATAAATTCCAAGTAGGGATTCTCACACTTTTTCCACACTTTTCTCACAACTAAAACACTTTTTCTACACACACACACACACTCACAAATAAGAGATCTCCATTTGTATTTATGGGATAAACCCCACCCCTCGTTTTGTATGCGAACTACGTCGACTTTGATGCCTTCATAGGATACGTAGGCATCTCGGGGTAAAACCCGAGACTCGAGTCCTTTTTCCCACTTTTTCTCTTATTTCCTATCTTCCCTAAATCCATTTTCCTTATATTCTATATACTTGTTTTAGTGACGTCTTACCCCATATGCGTTATCGTTCCATTATAACGATCAACGTAAGGGTAGTCGCATAAATCTTACTTTCTAATATTATTCTTCTATCTTCCTACGGATGACTCGCTTTATCTCTTCCATGATACAAGTTGAGGATTCCTACCTCCATTCTATATATACACATGCACACATATCACGGGAGGAAATATAAAGGAAAATAGCAAATATTCATGAGAGACCGAAAGGGCGGAATGGGTGCCTAACACCTTCCCATTTCGTAACTAAGCCTCCGAACCCTTCTCGAATCATTTGGTTTCGCACGCACCAGTATGTCTTTGGATTCCATCCTTCAGGGTGGCTTCCCCTTTTTTTTCTTTTGTCTGTTTTGAGTAAAATAGACTGGCGACTCCGAATCTCTCTACATTTTTACATCACATATCAAACGACGCCGGCCGAAGCGCTCTCCCGAGGGGGACGCGGGGGACCCGAAGGATCCTATTCCTCCGCGGCGGGAATCGGGGATGGCCACAACTCCCTCAGGCCCCCAAACTTCACTTTACTGATTAGTATTCTGACGATGCGCTATAGAAATATATGTCGTGACTATCTTGGAGAAAACTATTACTCCCCCCTCTATAGTGTTAAAAAGGAAAAACCACCTCTGGCCAGTCTCCTCCACCAAGAACTTCACCACGACCCACTTCCACGACCATTTTAAATAGTATCCAAACATATGCCAGACCCTGCCTATGAATTGAAATGGATGGGTGGATGATCTAAGAATATCCCACAAATAATCAAACCTCGTGTGCATGGATTCAGTTAAGTCTTTCACACGAAATAAGTCTAGTGCCCAAGGAGTCCCTATTTTCTCCCATCTGACTTAGCGCAGAAGCCGCGAGGGGAAATTGAATGAGGTCTGCCGAAGGACGTCTAACCGATTGTCCCGGTATTCTCCTATTTATAGAATGGGGGTTGCGGCTCTCCTCACAATGGCACCGACCAGCGAATGCATCGGGATCCGTGCTCCACAAACTAATTTACACAGTTCTCTATGGATGGGCCAAAACTAATAGAGTATCGAGTAAATAAATTTAGCATGTCTTAAAAAATGAGAGTGGCCTTCCCACCAAGCATCTAGACCGTAAGGGTCTCTGTCGGTATGACCGTTGTAGGATTGTAATGATAAGACATCCACTCTATGATTGTGGTTAACTAAGGGTCCACTATTAGGTCCCCTGCTAGAAGCACGAGCCTCAAAGTTAGGCTTAGGGAAATATCTCTGGCATGGCCCACATCATTGAAATCCCTCAATCGTGCATAATACATAACGGACGAAAGAGAGGTCATCCCCCCAGTGACCAACGACCGAGCCGTCGAAGGGGAAATATGGATCAACTCTGATAACAGTGCCCGAGGAGACGGAAAAAATTAGGGCATAGCTGCCGCTATGCTGGTATTAATTCCCAACATGGCTGAAAACTCTTCGTAGGTCGGACAGACCTCATCCAAACCAAAGAAGGTATTATTGCCTTCAGGGTACCAGAATTGCACTACCACTGCCAACATATTCCAATCAATAGCCCAGTTATGCCATAAGGAGACTCAACTCATATTTAAATATTAGTAGTCCACATTATATAGGCACATGGCTCCTAGACTTTTAAGGTCGAAAGAAAATTCTGCATGCATCGGTAGGGCCATTTGGGAAATAATAATGTAGAAAACAAAAAAAATAGGAAGGAAGAGAAAATGATAACGAATGAAAAAATACACCATCTTTACCCCCTTTATACTCAAAGGCCTTGGCTAAAGACAAGAAACCTAAAGAGCCCGAAATAATGCCTACCCCACAAAGTACTCTGGGCTGCAAGAAAGTGAAATCAAAGCCTTAGGGTGATTTGACTTTACCCATAGGACGATAGGCAAGCTAATGGGTATGTCGATTAGCAACCTCTTTATTTTAAAAAATTCTATCTTTCCTTTTTTGTAAAAATAAATCCTTATTTTAAGACCCACAGGTTATTTTTTCCAAACTCATCCATCATTTCTCATCATAATAGTCTTTTAATCTCTTGTCTAAATAAATATCTCATCATTCTTACAGTCTCGGTATCAAAGTAAAAAAATGCATGTAGTATAAGTCATTAAAATAAGAATTGGAAATGAAAAAAAATTCTTCATATATATTGCCATTGTATGATCACATTTTTTCTGGAAGAAGAAGAAACAAAAAATACAAAACAACGGGACTCAGCCCGAACCCACAATCTTTCTTTCTCTCTCTCTCTCTCTCTCTCTCTCTCTCTCTAGTCCCTCAATCCCTGTGGCAAACACGCTTCCCCGGTGATGAGCTGTAGAATTTCCACTCCCCAAGCCCGATCCCTCGTTCGAGGTAGCAGGCAGAACCAAACAAGAAGGAATAGAGTCCTTGATATAGGCAGTCGCAGAGGCCACCTAGTCCCTGATATCCTTTAACGAAGTGGTCGGTACCTGAACATGTTACAAGAAAAGCCATAGAAACAAAAAGGAAAAATCAGTGAGTAAAAAAGCAGAGAAAGAATCAAAAGGAGACGAGATAAGAAAAGAGAAAAATATACCTTAAGCTGAAGGACGTCCTCTATAAGCCCCATCAACCCCAAATCTGCTACATTAGGGCAATGTGATAGGCTAAGTGATCCCCCTCTAGTCAACCGAATATTATAGGAGGAGGGAGAAACTAGAATGAGCGTAGCCTCCTATGCCGCAGCCGACGATGACAACATGCCACCTATGTTGTGGGCAGATTCCACCAACCTACTCGTACCCCTGCCCAAAGTCGTAGGAGGTGGAGACATGTTCACCACATCATAAATACATGAGGGCATGAACCAGCTTGTCATGAAATCAAGGCAGTCGTAAGTCATCGTCGTCTCCGTATAGAGCGAATAAGCCTTGCCAACCATTTCCACCATCCTAGTCACGTTCGATATCTCCCGTACCCACCTCATATATATCGGAGGCACCGCCAATGGACTGCCACATAATACTCCACTATCTATCACACAACCCTCTCTCTTAAGTACCAAGAGTATCCGAACTCATGCGACATCAGCATTCGTATCTGCGCATGCATGCATATCAACCCCGTGTGCTGAGGAGCCATCCCTCAGGGGTAAACGATCACCTGCAATTCCTAATAAAGATTAATATTCGTGTAAAGAAAGAAAATACCTAAAAGGGATTCAAAAAAATAAAAATAAAGTAGTCTGACCACTCGTTAACATATTTAGGTCCTGTCACACTGTCGTTAGGGACAAAGACTGGTACGACCCCCTATTAGACTTACGCCACCAGTACATCCGGTAGAAGTCCCCAAGTCCTCATCTTTCAGGGCCATAAACTTGGAGTTGATACCAATCACCTCATAGAACCACGTTTACAAAAAGGATAAGAATCAACAAAGAGAAAAAAACTAAAAAGAATTGCAAGAAAGGAGAAAAAAATAAATGCGAGAATTACCTCCAAAAGGTACATGGTCCCGTAAAGGTATGTTGGTAGCACCGATCGAATGCATCCAGAGAAGAATAAAGGATCACCAAGGTCAGGCTCCCCTAACCATAGAGTGGGACCTCTGAAAAGATCATCAAAAATGGACGACGGCACCACTCGTTGCCCCCAAGAAACCACCCAACATAAGCAAGATAAATAACGGGGCCATATGCCTCGCCTACCTCCCATCATTATCATCAATCATCTAACTCAATAGAACCTCCCTAAGAGAGGAAACACGAATAGAATCTCCAGAAACTATCGTACCCACATCCCCCAAAACTGTCTGGATCGCCTCTGGCGTCAACCTCGTAGTACGATCCACCTCTATCTGCACACCCTCACAATCGATCCCCTGCATCTGCTGAACATCAATGGGGGTCAAGGTAATATCCCTAAAATCCAAGTGAATGGTCTGGGAAGTGTCCCACCACCTCTCTCCCAATGAACATAAAACCGTAGAAGAATGCGGCGTCTCATTAAAAGCATGTTCCAGGCGGCCAAAGCCAACAGAAGTAACTACTTAGTGCACCACCACCAAAAGACTCTCCCACACATCCTTCAACCCCGTCGCCCTCCTAGAACGCACTCTCGAAGGACCTATGTCAGTATGTCAAAACCTAGAAGAAAGAAAAAACCTTCTCGTCAGCGAAAGAAGATAAGAAGAAGAAGAAAATAAATGCGAAAGGTCAATATACTTACATAGACAATGGATCACATAGAAGAAATGATCCTCATCTATGGGCTTAAACAAGTCAAAGACGTTCTCATTGCCCAACGAAAGGGGCACCCTTGCTCGCCACTCTAGTCCATCTTAATCATGAACACTCAACCACTCCAAATTGTATCCCTCGCTGGAAGAACCCACCATTTGAAGTCTTGAAGAAATAAGGACTTAGAAATGGATTTTAGAGAGAAGAAGCGGAAGATTCAGATGCAGAAAGATGTGAAAATGAGGAGGGCTTGCTCCCTTTTTATAGGAGTCTAAACGGCATGCCGATCAGCAAGCCCCTGCTCATACCGATCGGCACCTGTCTGTTCCTCTGTCCAAGGAAGCCCAGGAGTCCATGCCATTGCCAAACGACAACCCCTACAACATTGCGATCAACATACCCCCTGAAATTTTGCATAAAAAAAGCCAGAAAATTATAAAATAACCTGAAAATTATCCAAAATTTTTTTAAACCGCCAAATAAATATTATAACATTTCTTCACCAAGAAAACCGTTTTAAGCTCCTACAAACCCCATCTAAACTAATATCACACTCTTACCCTCGTCACAAACCCTAAACGTATGCCATAAAATGGTGCATCCTAAAACTCCACTATAATTCCCCAGCAAAACTAAAAATTAGGTGCTTCTCCAAATCTGCAGCGGAACTCCCAAACTAAACTATCTCCCAAATCATCCACCATAATAATTTAAGCTTCCCCTGCCAAGCTATCTCCTCTAAAAAGATGTGATCCCCAGTCATATGTCTTTCCCCATTAGAATCTCAAAACAATACAATCCTCAATAAAGTTGTAAGTACAAATTACTCACCGGAGAGCAAACCTCTCCATGTCACAACTTTAGGTCCTCAAAATCGACCTCGGCCTTCAAAATCGGTTATCACAACTCTAGGTCCTTAGAATTAACCTCGGCCCTCAAAATCAGTCGTCACAACGTTTGGTCCTCAGAATTGACCTCGACCCTCAGAATCGGTCGTCACAACTTTAGGTCCTTAGAATCGACCTCGACCCTCAAAATCAGTCGTCATAACTTTAGGTCCTAAGAATTGACCTCGACCCTCATAATCGATCATCCTAACATTTCGTCCTCAAAATTGATCTCGGCTTTTAGAATTGGTCATCATAACTTTAAGACCTCAGAATTAACCTCGGCCCTCAGAATCGGTTGTCGTAACTTTAGGTCCTCAGAATTAACCTCGGCCCTTAAAATTGGTCATCACAAATTTAGGTCTTTAGAATTGACCTCGGCCCTCAGAATCAATTATCACAACTTTAAGTCCTCAGAATTGACCTCGACCCTCAGAATCGATCATTACAACTTTAGGTCCTCATAATTTACTTTGAACCTCAGAATCGATCGTCATAACTTTAGATCCTCGAAATTGACCTCGGCCCTCAGTATCGATTATCATCACTTAAATCCTCAGCATTAACCTCGGCCCTCGAAATCGGTCTCCTCAACTTTAGGTCCTTATAATTGACCTAGGCCCTTAGAGCCGATCATCCCAAGAATTACCATAGGACCTCAGAATTGACCTTGGCCCTCTGATCCAGTCATCCCAGTCCTATTTATTTTGCAGAATGGACCTCTTTCCCAAACATCCATGTGATGTCTATTCGAAGGCTTTTACTTGTTCCAAGATCACCCGTCGAGGGGATCTGCAGACACCAAATTCAAGGACCCCCTAAGACTCTCGTTAGGTCCCTATAACTTCCCATTCACCATAAAAACTTAGGTCATACTTTGAGTAGCGATCTAGAGGCCACTAGGAGCTCTCAATCCCCATTTGACTTCGTTCAACTTTCTCATCTGAGCGAAAGCTCAATGAATCTTTGAATGTATATGAATTCGCTTTCTAATATGATCTCACCCATGCATGAATTGGCCTTACGATTCAGACGAATGGCTTATTTTACTATCAAAAATAGATCTGGAGACCACCGAGCACTCTTGAGCCCCATTTTGACCAATCAAATTCCTCGCTTGAGAGAAAGCTCAATGAATCTTTAAAGGGATCTGAATCCTCTTTTCAACATTTTGCTCCGTGCATGAATAGTCATTACGGTTAGGACGAACGGTCCATTTTCCATCGAAAAATGATACGGAGGCCATTAGCAATGTCATACTCCGTTTAACTCATGTTAACTCTTCATCTTCAATAAGACTAAATAAATCTTGTAAGGGCCCTGAATCCCCTTTCAAAAGGTATACCCCGTGTGTGAATCAACCTTACAATATGGACAAATAACTCATTTTGCTCCGAAGGGTCACCCGGTGCTTTCGAACATCATTTGACTAAGGTCAAATCTCTGAATCGGATGAGACTGAATAAATCTTTGAAGGGATCTGAATACCCTTTCCATTGGTCCATCCCCTATGCAAATCGGTCTTACGATACGAATGATCCATTTTCCTCCGAGAATCTCCTGTCCAATAGACCGTCGGGCAATTCCAATCCCAGTTTGACCAAAATCAACTCTCGAACCCAGGAACGGACTAATGGATTCTCAAAAGGCTGTGAATACCCTTTCCAATGATATGCCCCGTGTGATATTCGAACTTACGGATTGCGTTTTGTGACCATTTTTCCAAAAAATCATCTTGAGGTTGTCGAATGGCAAACCCATTTCCCTGCTTATCAACAGTGTGCTTGTGGATGCCTACCAATAGGCAAATCAATTATAATGCCGATCGGCACCCCCTTGACCCTATATAAGGAGAGCATGAGCTCACTGTGAAAGGCACCTTAGAAACATCCCTCTCAATGATCTCAACAACATTCTCTCAAAGTTAGTGTGGTTTCCCTTTTGAAACCTCTCCTCCACATTCCATTTCCCTCCTTTTCAAACCCAATTTAGAAAAATCCTTTCCCTCGCTTCTTACCATATCCATCCACTTGTAAGGTAATCCATTCAACAATTAAGATCAACCTTCAAGTCTCCAAAGAAGGTCCAAACACTCTTCTCTCTCTTTAAATTTCTGTATTTTTGCATTAGTTATTTAAGCCTTACTTTAGAATTTCATATTTGTTAGGCCACACATATTAATAATCCCACTTTTTATTAGTAGTATTGCACATACCATATTTTCTATTAAAAAAATAAAAATAAGAAAAAGAGGGTTTACTCATACATTCCAAACGGGATTCCTCACCCTTTTTTCTCAAATTAAAACATTATTTTTCTACAAACACACTTCTAAATAAAATCCTCGGTTGGATTTATGCGATGAAACCTGACCTCGTGTTTCATGCGAACTACGTGGACTTTGACACCTTTATAGGCTACGTAGGTTTCTCCGGTCAAAACTCGAGACTTGAGTCCTCTTTTCATATTTTTATTCATATATTATTTATATATAGTATACTTGTGATTTTTATTCGCACTTTATCAAACACATATCATCATTTCACCATAACAATCGATATTTCGATAAGCGCACACATTATGTTTTAAATTATTACTTTGGGAACACTCCTAAAGATGACCACACTCCGCCTTCCTCCATGACGTGAGTTAAGAAATTTCATTCTCCATTTATATATACACGCGCACATACTTCACAGAGTTATTAAGGATAATAATAACACATGCCCATGAGAGACCAAAGGGACGGGATGGGTTCCTAACACCTTCCTATTTCGTAACTTATCCCCCGAACCTGTAAACTATTGGTTTTGTAAGCATCAGTATGTCTTTGATGCCGTTCTATTGAGGTGGTAGCATTTTTTGGCCTGTTTTGTGCAAAATAGGTTATCAACTCTATCTATTTACATCATCCCATATCCACAACGGTCGAAGCGCTCCTAAAAAGGGAGCGAGGCCTTTTTCTTCTCTCCCTCTAAGCGCGCGCGTGAGCATCGAAAACCCTCCCCTCGAAAGGAGGAAGGGAAAAAAGGGGAAGAAAGTGAGGGATGGCCACAGTTAGTTAGAGGTAAAGAGAAGCAAGCAGTCCAAATACACTAATAGTAGTTAAGTAAATACCAAAATGTGGATGGAATAGTGTTTGGATATCGATAAATGCTTGAGTTCTCAATAAGAAATGGACATGCATACTAATGGTGGAGAGTATATTATCTGGTTTCAAGGTTTTAATAACTTTATATCTTAAATGATTTTATACGTCAAAGATGTTTTGTCTTATCAAAGGATAACCAGGGTATTTATAGTATGAGGTTGGTCTCGATGATACTTAGTCGTATTAAATGTTGGGTCAGACTACATAGATAATATGTCATTAGAATAAAATGCTTATTGAATTTCTCGAGTGACTGGTCACTGGGTTAGGTGGTACAAGAGGGTGTAAGTACCTTTACAACTAACGTCTCACCAAACTTCCACTATTGTGAAGTAAGTTAGATTTGACGTGTTAGATATGGTAGGACTTCACGTGGATCTTTTATGGAAAGATACTATTTTTGGTGCCAAAACTTTATGGTGGAGAAATAGTTTAGCCATGGTTGCTTGAGCAATGCTCATCCAGGCTATGTTGGGTGTCTTACCTATTGTATTTAAATCGGTTAAGTTTAATTCCTTATCGATTCCTTAGTTTTTATCCTCCAAACACATTCCTTCAAATGTTCCTCAAGTGACTTCAATTAATAAATCATGAAAGCTCTCTCGGGTCCTCTCAGGTCCTCCCAGCCCTGGTCAATTATCGGTACTAGGCAACCTCACAAATATTACAATATTAATCATAATTTTATAAAAATAAACAAAATACATGGTGGATCAACTATGTTCTTCTGGGAGGCTTAATTAATTTCGATTAAGCTCCATAATGGGTTTATCTTTCATTAATAATTTATTGGGGAGGTTTATCTCTAAGTGAGGAGGATTATCGTTTAGACCCTCCTACACTTTGATAACAATTATGCACATTTATAAATTAGGGTTATTTTTATTTGTTTAGGGAATCTCATACCATAGATTCTGATGAACGATTGGCTAAATAGAAGTGTATCAGTGGGTTCTTTTTTTGGACATCATTCGTGACATGTACCACACGGGGAGTTTAACCCAATTGTGAGTTAGGAAATATTAGGAATGAGACCCTAATAAGTATCTATTTGCATATTCTAGAGTGGTTAGTATCCATATATTACTTATGGGTATGGGGTATCGGGTTGTGGGATGTTATCCTTAGTATATTAAGGTTAGGATGGAACGAATAGGTAGAAATATTTTAGGATAGTGGAAAGGTGAGATATATTGGGTTTGAGTGTCTTATAGCGTCGACATGAGGAATAAATAGGTCACATTTAATACTGTTAACTAATACAGATTTTCTTGCAACTTTTGGGATCTGACCCATTTCTATTAAAATCATTTTCCTGATATTCTTAGGTAAGTGTAGCAGAGCTAAGTAATCAGACTTACATTGGTTGGATATCCCGTTCTTTATCCTTAGAGTAGGACTGCTATTTTTTCAGTTTACATTTTTGTTATTTCTCATTCAGAGTTTTTATCAATGGGTTGTGGTGGTTCAAAGATATATATTTTAGTTTGAGACTATTCAATATTTTGAAGTTTTATTGTATTTGGTGGAATTAATTTGAGTTTGGAGACTATTTTTTTATTTTATCTCAGACATTTATATTGTTCATTACTATTATGCTATGGATGATTTTAATTTAGTCCCTCTCTAATGTGATCCTATTTTATGCTCATTGTGTATGCTCCTTACTAAGTGGGTTAAAACATGGGTTGGCTTTTACTTGACATCCAAAAAATCCTCAAAATAATTCACCCTTTTCTCTATCTAACTCCACATATGCCGAAACCCCCACCAGACCCCTCTCTTCTTAGACAGCTATAACCCCCACCAGCCCTCTCTCTTCTCAACTGGCCATATAACACCCACCACCCATTTCTCTTCTCACCTTATCTATTTCTCTATCTTCTTAGATGGAACTTATTTATCTCTCTTCTTCAGAGGGAACCCTCTTTGTTACATCTTCGGTTCTAACTCCCATGATTCCAACAATACAATTATTCCCGTGAGTCCCTGGGTTATTATTCCTTTAATTTTAATAACAAAAGTAGGTAATATTTGTAAAAAATATTATCCGTCAAAAGTTGTGAAAACACTTTGTAAAAATTTCACAAAACATTTGGCTTATAAAGTGAAGTTGTAAGTAAACTTTGTAAAACATTTACTCTTTCTAAATATGCTACTATATTGAGAAAACTTGGTCAATTTATTGTAGTTAAAATATTCTATCATATTGATCAAAATTTGTTAATTTTTTATAGGTGATGATGCTGGGAATCAGCACCACCAGGTAAGGTGTTTCCAAGCTCTATATGTATATAACAATGGCAGCACAGCTATAAAACGAGGTAAGAGAAGTAGGTGAGGATATGAGGAGATCAACACCGGAATATAGATGGTTCAACCTGTTTGGCCTACGTCCACAGTGAGTGTGTGAGTAATATCACTGAAAGATGGCACTAATGACCATGGGTACAATTCCCTCAAGCTCTCTCTCTCTCTCTACAGTATATTTTGACAGGGTTTCTGCTAGGGTTGCATGAATGAGATCCTTTTGCAAGGTTGGGGATGACCCCTATATATAGTGTCTAGGGGGTGTAATGTACCCCCCATGCATGCAGTGAGCATGTGTGTGATATCCTCACCAATGTGGGAATACCACCTGTCCTTGTCACATGTAAGAAATGATGATGAAATATTCTCCCCCATATGGAGAATAATCTTGTTACAACTGATTTGTGACCAGGTGTCTTTATCCAAATGTCAACAGATGCTCGGCAGTCATGTTGGTGAATGACCTCAGCCTGGGAGAGGCCGAGCTGTTGAGGCTTGGTATCCGCTCAATTCGGGAAGTGTCATAAGGAGTCTCGGCCTGATCCCAGCCGAGACATCATGCTGGGCTCGGCCCGAGCCGAGGTTGGACATGCAGCATGCTGATGATTATTAATACCTTTGGTAGCCTCGGCCCAAGCCGAGGAAGGATCCGCGTTGAAGATGAAGTGGCTTCTTGTTCCCTCGGCCTACTTATGGCCGAGGTTGCTATTCCTGGGTATTTTAGGATGCTGTTGATGTCTGCGACGTGCGTAGTGTCCTTGGGGAGGTGTAAGTAGTAGTGTCGGTCTGGGCCGAGGTAGTCCTGGCCGAGGGATGATATCGTGGGCCCTTACCCCTCATTGGGTCGATTTATGTCTCGGCCATTATCTCAGCCGAGGTAGGTATCCCTGAGCCGAGGTTATACTTGGGCATATCAATCACCCCCCAGCCCTTAGTCATTTGCGAGAGCAGGGGGCTAAGGGATTCTCACCTCCGAGGCCTGTTCACCCCAAGGCCAACACCTGCGCGACACCTGTCCCAAGCTAAGGCGTGCCCACTTGGCTTGCGTGCGCTGTCAGTTGTCCCTTGGGTTTCCCAAGGCAATGATGAGCCTTGGGAAGTGTGCCTAGGTATTTAAGGGTTAAAACCTTTCTTTCTCTTTCTACTTCCTCATTTCTCTCTTTCGCGCGCTGTTTTCTGCAACTTCTCTCTCCAAGGCCTCTTCGTTCCACCGCCCTTTCTGCAGAGAATCCGCCCCATTTCTTGCGAGATTTCTTCTTTTCCAACCATCAACTCATCTTCAAGTACCTCTCCCTCCCCATTTCCTTCATTTTTGGCATTTTGATTTGAATTTTCCGGCGAGGTTTTGAGTTTTTTGGTCGTTCTATGAGTTTTCCAGCGAGGATTTGAATTTTTCGGTGAACTAGGTTTTCTGAAAAACTCCTTAATTTGATCTTTGGGCTCCTTTATTTTCCAAGCCAAACTTGTTTGTAGTTTTAGGAGTTTTCCTCAAGTTTAGGGTCGATCAAAGTTTTGGGTCGTCCCTTGATGCTCAGACCCCTGTACCAACTTCTTAAGGACTTCCCTTCTCTTAGAGAAAAGACCTTAGAGAAAATTAGACAAATAGAGAGAGCTCAGGAAGAAGCTCGTAGGTCACAGGAATTCCCTGTCAGACCCCTCTTTCCTCCACCTCTCAAGGTGGTATACCCTCGTCCACCTGAGAATTTCTATCAGACAGACGTCTCTGTCAATAACTTGCCGATGTCTGAATCTGAGTCTTCCACCTCCGACCCAATGTATGTGGACTCTTTCCAAGAGGCGATGGATTTTACTCCTCAGACTGGTCAGGACCCTGACCAGGCCGAGGTCTCCAGCCGCGCCTCGTCTCAAAACGGCATAGTTACCTCAGGTTCTTCTTCCGAGGTTGAACTTGTTGAGCCAAGTGTGGTTGTGCCACCCATTCTAGATGCTATCCCCCTGTCGGCCGTTACCGGGGCCGAGTTTTCTCAGAGGTTCCCTGGTAACCCGTCTACGTCTGCTCCAGCCGACGTTGAGCCTGACGATGATGAGGACGCCGAAAGTGATGTTGACGTATCTGAGGCGGCCGAGTACGAGAGCACGGTCACTGAGGTGGATCTATTTCACTTCAGATACCTATACTCCATCAGTCCCTCAATCCAATTAAGGAGACCTCTGAGGGAAGAGAGGGCCTACCACGGTCAAGATGGAGAAGTCTGCTTGTACGAGTAGATGTTCAAGCTAGGTTTTCGTCTTCCCTTTCACCCTGTCATTAGGTCCATTCTTTCCTTCATCAATTTGGCCCCCTCGCAGCTCTCTCCCAATGCTTGGAGAGTTATTATAGGGGCCATCATCTTGTGGAGGGCAATCCACCACTCTGACCTCCCAGTTCAGGTCTTTGCTGGGTGTTACGTTCCCACCTCGGCCAAGAATCATCCGAGCTACTATCACTTCGTGGCTCGAAGGCCTTAGAAAAAGATGCTCTTGGTCACTCAGACCTCGAATCATAATTGGAAACCTCGGTAATTTTTCGCCTCATGGCCGTGGGAATTTGGCCCATCTATTCCCTCTTCCATTTTTGAGCGAGAATACCCCTCAAATGGGGTAAAGTCACCATGTCTGCAAGGGCCGATCCTGGACTAAGTGTTCGAAATAGTAAAAAGGTGAAGGCCCTGCAAGACCAAGGGGCACATGGGTTGTTTATCAAGTTCGAGCATCTGCTGACCCCTCAGTATCTCTCGGGGACGAGCTTAGGTGGAAGTCCCCTAGTTGACTTTGGTAAGGATTTTTCTTTTTAGTTCGTCTAACCTCTGATCATTCATATTTGATTCCTAACTCTTATCTTTTCACTTTTGCCGAGAGACCACCAGGCGTTTCGGACGAGTTGTGGGAGATGGCAGCTCCAAGTTTGGCTAGGCTCGTCAAGAAGACTGGTTTGAGCGCTCCTCCACCTGCTCCCTCAACATCCAAATCCAAGAAGAGGGCCCCTGAGGTCCATGCCTCTGAGGATCAGAGGCCGACCTCTAGGCAAAAGAAGACTTCAGATGCTGCGATCCCTATCACAGCTGACACATTATCAGCTCGTCTGGACCAGCTAAAGCTTACCGACAGCGTGGTCGGCAACAGCAGGCAGGCCATGGATGCCCTTGCCAACGTGATGACTGATGCCGACAAGAATTTTTACAGGGCCATGGACACACATATGATGGTTGAGTTCGGCCTCCACAGAGCCGTCCAGGTATGGCTTGTTCCTTTTGCCAATAATTTTGCAAGTGCAACGTCTGAATTTATTTCCCTCTAACCTCTTTATCGTCTGTGCAGGGTGTGACCGCCATGTACCATCTATCTAACTGGGCCCTGAGGAAATTGCCTCTGATTCAGAAGGGGCAAGAGGCTGAGAAGGTTGAGAGCACCCTGAAGGCCGAGGTTGACCGTCTGAGGTCAGAGTTGCTGAATGCCGAGACCAAGGCCCAGAACTCTGAAAATAAGGCCCAGGGTCTAGAAAAAGATATCTCTGCACTCGTCCAAAGCCACGCCAAGGCCCTGAAGGATAAGGACAATGCCCTGCAGAGGAAGGTCAATGCTTCTGTGAAGGCCTCTCTTGCAGATGCCTCAGAGAAAATAATTGTTGATTACAAGGTCTCTGGGGAGTTCGTAGGTTTTGGTCTTGAATACCTTGAAAGAGGTATCAAAGCCACCACCAAATGGGCCGAGGTCAGGGAAACCGAAGTTGGAAATATAAAGGCCTCTGACTTTGTGGGCCTCGGCCTCGCCGACCCTCAGTTTGCCCAGGCCTTGCAAGAGATAGAGGATGAGGTTGCTACCCCTGGTCAGACTGTTACTCTAGAAGGGACTGATCTCGGAGGGACTGACCCTGCCGATGAAGTGGCTGAGGTGTCCAATGCCAACCCAGACGAGACATTGAACGTTCCTCCTTCAGATGCTTAACTTGGCCTTGTATTTTGTATTACTATTTTTTTGACTTGTAACTCTGGACTTGTAATTTATCAGACACTTACAGCATTGTAATTTCTTCCTTTTATTGAATGACAATGTCTTCCTTCATCTTGATCTCTGAATGTATTTGAATGCTATGCAATCTTTGAAGTCATTACTTAATATGATGTTGTCATAACCATAACTTAAGGGTCTGAGGTGATCTAACCCAGGTGTCTGAGCTCAGACCTCGTCACCACCGAGTGATGTTATAAGGGTCTGAGGTCATCACCTAAGAGGTTAGCCTCATAAATGAATATCACCAAATCAATGATGTTAAGAGTCTGAGGTCCTCTAACCAAGGTATCTGAGCTCAGACCTCGTCACCACCGAGTGATGTTATGAGGGTCTGAGGTCATCACCTAAGAGGTTAGCCTCGTAAGGAATATCACCAAATTAATGATGTTAAAGGTTTGAGGTTATCTAACCCAGGTGTCTGAGCTCAGACCTCATCACCACCGAGTGATGTTATAAGGGTCTGAGGTCATCACCTAAGAGGTTAGCCTCATAAATGAATATCACCAAATTAATGATGTTAAGGGTCTGAGGTTATCTAACCCAGGTGTCTGAGCTCAGACCTCGTCACCACCGAGTGATGTTATAAGGGTCTGAGGTCATCACCTAAGAGGTTAGCCTCATAAATGAATATCACCAAATTAATGATGTTAAGGGTCTGAGGTTATCTAACCCAGGTGTCTGAGCTCAGACCTTGTCACCACCGAGTGATGTTATAAGGGTCTGAGGTCATCACCTAAGAGGTTAGCCTCATAAATGAATATCACCAAATCAATGATGTTAGGAGTCTGAGGTCCTCTAACCAAGGTGTCTGAGCTCAGACCTCGTCACCACCGAGTGATGTTATGAGGGTCTGTGGTCATCACCTAAGAGGTTAGCCTCATAATAAGTGTCACCAAATTAATGATGTTAAGGGTCTGAGGTTATCTAACCCAGGTGTCTGAGCTCAGACCTCGTCACCACCGAGTGATGTTATAAGGGTCTGAGGTCATCACCTAAGAGGTTAGCCTCATAAATGAATATCACCAAATCAATGATGTTAGGAGTCTGAGGTCCTCTAACCAAGGTGTCTGAGCTCAGACCTTGTCACCACCGAGTGATGTTATGAGGGTCTGAGGTCATCACCTAAGAGGTTAGCCTCATAATAAGTGTCACCAAATTAATGATGTTAAGAGTCTGAGGTCATCTAACCCAGGTGTCTGAGCTCAAACCTCGTCACCACCGAGTGATGTTATGAGGGTCTGAGGTCGTCACCTAAGAGGTTAGCCTCATAATAAGTGTCACCAAATTAATGATGTTAGGAGTCTGAGGTCCTCTAACCCAGGTGTCTGAGCTCAGACCTCGTCACCACCGAGTGATGTTATGAGGGTCTGAGGTCGTCACCTAAGAGGTTAGCCTCATAATAAGTGTCACCAAATTAATGATGTTATTTCCCTATAATATCTTTGCTCTAAGAATGAAACAAGAATTTTCCACGGAAACTGATCTTTATTAACAACCTCTTCTCGATAAGATGATACATTTACAAATTATAAATCCTATGCAACATCATATAAAATATCTCTTCAGGTGGTCAGCATTCCACGGGTTGGTGAAAGATTCTCCCTCTAAGTTCTCTAGCCTATATGTGCCAGGCACAACCTCTTCCGTTACTTTGTAGGGGCCATGCCAGTTCGGGTGTAGCTTGTTTGCCTTCTGTAGGGTCTTCTTAAGCACTAGGTCTCCCACCGCAATGGGTCTTGACTTCACCCTTTGATTGTGGAATCTTGCTGCCCTCTGCTGATAGGCTGCTTTCCTGACCTCTGCATCTTTTTTTCTCTCTTTAATGAGATCCAGGTCTAGCCTTCTCTTCTCCCCATTGCTGTCAGGGTCGTAGGTCTGAATTCGATGAGTCGGGAGTCCTACCTCCGTTGGTATGACTGCCTCGGAGCTATGTGCCAGCATGAATGGGGTTTCTCCTGTGGGTGTCCTTGCCATAGTTCTGTAAGCCCATAAAATAGCGTAGACTTCTTATATCCATCTCCCCTTCGCGTCTTCTAGCCTCTTCTTGATTCCATCCAAGATAGTCCTATTTGTGACCTCGGTCTGGCCATTTGCCTGAGGTCGACCAGGAGATGAGAAGAACTGCTTAATCCCCACACTTTGGCAATACTTCTCCAAGGAGGAGTTCTTGAACTAGGTCCCATTATCCGAGATGAGCGTGTTTGGGAGGCCATACCTACATATGATGTTCTTCCAGATGAACTGAAAGGTCTTCTGCTCCGTAATTGTTATCATTGGTTCGGACTCTACCCATTTTGAAAAGTAGTCAATGGCAACTATCAAGAATCTATAGTTGTTGACAGCTCTTGGCAAAGGTCCTACCAAGTCAATCCCCCATACCGTAAATGGCCATGGAGAAGAGATCGACGTCATAGGCTGATGGGGTTGGTGAGGGATAGTGGCGAACCTCTGACATTTGTCACACCTCTTCACATAGTCAGCAACGTCCCTAGACAAGGTGGGCCACCAGTATCCCTGAGTGATGATCCTCTTGGCTAAGGGTCTTCCTCCTATGTGGCTGGAGCAGGAGCCTTCATGAACCTCCTGTAAGATTCGAGGTACCTCCACAGGATGCACACATCTGAAGAGGGGCAAGAGAAACCCCTTTTTATACAAGACGTCTCCTACCAATGAGAACTTTGCAACTCTGTATCTCAACTTTTTTCTTTCCATCTTAGACTCAGGTAGCTCCCCCTCTCTTAGGTATCTGACAATCGAATCAATCCACGAGTCTCCCAGGTTTACATTGTGACAAGGGTTACATACCTCGTCCTCCTCGATACTTGCCTTTTCTAAGAGTTCAATTGGGATGGTTCTTCCCAAGTCTGTCTTCATTGCTGAGGCCAGCCTTGCCAATGCATCAGCGTGATTATTGCTCAGTCTAGGCACTCTCTTCAGTTTGGCCTCTTCAAAGTACTCTAGCAACCCTCTTACTTTCTTTAGGTATTTGGCCATCCTTTCATCCTTGGCCTCGTATGCCCCCAGCACTTGATTGACAACCAACCTCGAGTCGCTATGGAGTAGGAGCCTCTTTACTCGAAGAGCTGTTGCCAACAAGAGACCTGCTATCATGGCCTCATACTCAGACTCGTTGTTGGAGGCCTTAAAGTTGAATCTCAAGGCGTACTCAATGTTGGCGCCATCTGGAGCCGAGAGTACTAGCCCCGCGCCGCTTCCATGGTCACAAGAAGAGCCATCAATGAAGAGGCTCCACACGTCCGCATCGGATGAGAAGACCCCTTCACTCATAACCCCCTTCTTGAAGAGGTACCGATCCTCTTCGTTCTCTTCCACTCTGCTCCGGGTTTTTCCTGGTACAACCTCTTCTCGGCCTTGGAAGACGTTTGGTGCCGCCTCTTCCGAATTTTGGAAGATACTACGGTTTGTCTCTTCGCCGTCATCCAGGCCTTTCTCTATCTCGGCCTCTTCCGAACCTCTATCTGCCTCTTCCCAGGTGAACTCTGCGACAAAGTTTGCGAGGGCCTGCCCCTTGATGGCTGTCCTGGGCTGGTAGGTAAGATCATACTCTCTTAGCTCGATGGCCCAAGTCATCAATCTTCCGTACTTTTCAGGCTTGTGCAGAACCTGCCGTAGTGGTGAGTCGGTGAGGACTATCATAGAGTGAGCTTGAAAGTAAGGCTTCATCCTCCTTAAGGCATGTATCAGTGCATAAGCCAACTTCTCCATCTGGGGATAGTTTTGTTCAGACCCTTGAAGGGCCTTACTATTGAAGTATACGGGTCTCTGAACCCCATCCTCTTCTCGTATGATGATCGCGCTAATGGCTGACTCAGAGACTGCCAGGTACACAAACAACCTCTCTCCCGCGATGGGCCGGGACAGCAGCAAGGGAGACCCCAAGTAGGACTTAAGTTGATCAAAGGCCTTTTCACACTCTTCGTCCCACTAGAAGGCCTTTCTCAGAACTTTAAAGAACGGAAGACACTTGTCTGTGGCTCTGGAAACAAACCTGTTAAGGGCCGTCACCCTTCCAGTGAGTCTCTGAGCATCCTTGATACTCCTAGGAGTCTTCATGTCGAGTAACGCCTTGATTTTCTCCGAGTTTGCTTCAATCCCCCTCTGATTAACGATGAACCCCAGGAACTTCCCGGCTCCTACCCCGAAGACACATTTCACCGGGTTGAGCTTCATTCTGTAGGAGTCCATGACATCAAAGGTCTTTTCAAGGTCCGCTACGTGAGTACATGCTTTCAGGCTCTTCGTTAGCATATCGTCCACATACACCTCCATGGTCTTACCTATCTGCTCCTCGAACATCTTATTGACAAAATGTTGATACGTTGCCCCAGCATTTTTCAGACCAAAGGGCATCACCTTATAACAGTACGTCCCCTTGTCAGTAATGAAGGCTGTCTTCTTAGAGTCCTCGTCATCCATGAAGATTTGGTTATAACCTGAATAAGCATCCATGAAACTCATAAGCTCGTGCCCTGCTGTTGCATCCACCATCTGGTCTATCCTAGGCAAGGGATAGCTGTCTTTTGGGTAAGACCTGTTCAGGTCTGTGAAATCTACACACATCCGCCACTTTCCATTGGCCTTAGGCACGATGACTGCATTTGAGAGCCACTCTGGATAAGTAACCTCCCTTATGAACTCGGCCTCTTCCAACTTCTTCACCTCTTCCTGGATGACCTCATACTTCTCTCTGGAGTAGATCCTTCGCCTCTGTTTAATAGGTCTGGCATCTCCATCCACGTTGAGCTTGTGGGTCATGATCCCAGGGTCGATGCCAAGCATGTCTGCATGACTCCACGCGAAGACGCTCTGCCTCCTCCTAAGGAAGTTTATCAGCTCTTCCTTGATCCCTTGTTCTAGGGCCTTGCCGACCTGGACGGTTTTTTCCGGCTCGTCCTCATTGAGGACGATGGATTCTACCTCTTCCGCGGCCTCGCCCTTCTTTAATTTTGTTTCATCTCTGGGATCAAGTGTGTCAATGCTGTAAGTGGCGGTTGCTCTCTTATGGGCCTCTCGCTCTTCGGCCGAGTTGAAATAACACTCATGTGTCGTGGTCTGGTTCCCTTGCACTTCCCCTACCCCATAAGGAGTCGGGAATTTTAGCATCTGGTGGACCGTTGACGGCACGGCTTCAAACTCCTTGAGGGCCACTCTTTCGATGATGAGGTTGTAGGCCGAGAAGACATTTTCGTCCATGACAAAAAAGTTTATCTTCTTAGTCAGCCTCTTAGGCCACTCATCTCCCATCCGTACATCCATTTCATACATGCCCAATGGGTGTACCTTCTCACCACTGAAGCCTATCAATGGATGATGGTAGGGCACCAGCCTTGCCCTGCTAAGACCCAAGCTCTTGAAACAAGGCCAGAACATCACATCTGCTGAGCTTCCCCCATCTATGGGGATTCTCCCTACATCTCACCCATGTACCCTTGTTGTTATGACAAGAGGGTCATCATGGGGGGCTAAGATGCCCTTGAAGTCAAGTCTGGAGAATCCCACCACTAGGGTGTCCATGTCTACCTTCTTTCTCTTCTGTACTGCATCAGAAGAGGTCAGATTCACAACCTCAGTCTTGACCACTGACTTGGCCTCCGCTACATGAGCCTTCCTATCGGCTACCTCAGAGCCACCTCCCGCGAATCCCCCACATATGGTGCTAACACCAAAGGAGATCATTCCTACCCTCTTCACTGGGGTGTTGTCATCCTTAGGTGGGAGATCCGGGTCATCACCATCATCACCCTCTGAATCATCATGCCTTCTAGTCGGGACATCGCCGCGGCACCTGTCATCTCTTCTCTTCCTAGGGTCTTCTCTTCCACCCTTCGGGGCCTTAACATCCACATACTTTCTCAGTTTCCCGGATTTCAGCATCTTCTCGATCTCGTCCTTCAGAGCGAAGCATTTTTCTGTGACATGTCCGTGATCCTGATGGAACTCACACTAGAGGTTTTTATTCCTCTTATGTGGTGGGGCCTTCAATTTTTCTGGCCACCTCAGAGCCCGGTCAGTCTTGATCTCATTAAGGATGTGCTCACAGCTCACAGTTAGAGGAGTGTAATGAGCGAACTTGTCGTCTACTGACCTCTTCTTCCCCTCTTTCTTGCCCTGGGACCTTATAGTGCTGCCACGGTTCTCCTCCTCATATTTGGCAGCCATTGCCTCTTCTGCATTCATCACTCTCCCCGCTGTTGCCAGCAGCTCTGCCATAGACTTAGGAGGGTCTTTCGCTAACTTCCATAATAGCTTCCCCTTCTGGAGGCCTCCTATCAGGGCGGTCATGGCTATGCTCTCTTCATAGTCTTCCACCTCCAACTTCTCCTTGTTGAACCTTGCTATGTAGTCTCTTAGGCTTTCTCCCTTAGCCTGTTTGACATATAAGAGGTGGGTAGTCTTCTTCTGAGGTCTTACCCCAAAGCAGAAGTTGTGGATGAACTGCTCTGCTAGGCCCTTGAAGTTTTCAATCGAGTTCTTTGGAAGAGAGGTGAACCAACTATGAGTTGCCCCGGTCAAGGTCCCTGAGAAGGCCCTACACTTCATCTCATCAGGGATCGAGTAAATATCCGCCGCCGACTGATACATCTCGATATGGTGCACTGGGTTAGTGCTGCCATCATACTTAGGCGTCACTGTAGGAGGCTTGAACTTAGCTGGGGTTGGGAATCCCACTATCCTAGCTACAAACGGGGAACCCTCCGAGTAGCCTCTCTGCAATGGGTCCCTGCTCCTGATGAGGTCTCCTATCTTCTCTTCAAGACGTTGGATTAAGTCATTCCAGGGTCTTCTCTCTTCAGCTAGGTCGAGGTTATCCCCTGCCACCTCCCTACGATGGACAGAGGGTTCCCCAGCCACAACACGCTGACTATTGACCTCTTCCTGCTCCCTGGCTCTTCTCTCCAAGGGTCGGCCTTGATCTGGCCGAGCCGGCCTATTACCTCTTTGAGAGCCTGCCGCGCTCCTTGACCTCGATAGCCTTTGCCTCAGGTCATTGACTGGGCCCAGCCTTTCGAAGGCCGACCCTCTGCTCAACCTGTTAAAGGCCGACCCTCTCTGCTGGGCCTCATCTCTTCCTCGGCCGACACATCCTTGACTCTGCCTGTCAAAGGCCGACCCTCTTTGTTGGGCCTCGTCTCTTCTTCGGCCGACACATCCTTGGCTCTGCCTAAGAGGTCGTACAGTGTTATCTGAGACCTCATACGGCTCCCAGCAGTCTTCCGGGGCCTCTTCAACTTCTAGGTCATCATACCTGTCCTCCGGGCAAGGGTTTCCTTGCCTCCCCAGGCGCAAGCGCCTGGGGAGGCAACGTCCCTCCTCCGCTGGGGTGCAGGTTGGTCCTTCATGGGCACCTGGGGTGGTCCCCTGGCGTCGGGATGAGGCTGAGCTGCCGCCGGAGTTATCATATCCGGGGAGACCCCAGGTGGCCTCATCATCATGGTTTGGCTTAGCTGGGCAAATTGCTCCTTCATAGCTTGTTGTGTTGCAGCTAAAGATTTCAAAGCTGCAGCCACCTCCGCCATTTCGGACTGGGGAGGAGCCTGACTGGAACTAGCCCCTCCACCTCCAGGCGGCGGAAGAGGCGGTGGTAATTCCGGTGCCATGTACTATCAATAAGGAGCTTGAACAGCAAGTGATCTTAATACCTTAAAGGACCTCTTTCAATGGTGAAACAGCTCCACACAAGGGGTGAATCCTGGTTCACCACCAGAGTCTCCGGTGAGGTAAAGCTGAAGATTAGGAAGAGATAGCCTCTCGTTTCCCACAGACGGTGCCAAAATGATGATGCTGGGAATCAGCACCACCAGGTAAGGTGTTTCCAAGCTCTATATGTATATAACAATGGCAGCACAGCTATAAAAAGAGGTAAGAGAAGGAGGTGAGGATATGAGGAGATCAACACCGGAATATAGGTGGTTCAGCCTGTTTGGCCTACGTCGACAGTGAGTGTGTGAGTAATATCACTGAAAGATGGCACTAATGACCATGGGTACAATTCCCTCAAGCTCTCTCTCTCTCTACAGTATATTTTGACAAGGTTTCTGCTAGGGTTGCATGAATGAGATCCTTTTGCAAGGTTGGGGATGACCCCTATATATAGTGTCTAGGGGGTGTAATATACCCCCCATGCATGCAGTGAGCATGTGTGTGATATCCTCACCAATGTGGGAATGCCACCTGTCCTTGTCACATGTAAGCAATGATGATGAAATATTCTCCCCCATGTGGAGAATAATCTTGTTACAACTGATTTGTGCCCAGGTGTCTTTATCCAAATGTCAACAGATGCTCGGCAGTCATGTCAGTGAATGACCTCGGCCTGGGAGAGGCCGAGCTGTTGAGGCTTGGTATCCGCTCAATCCGGGAAGTGTCATAAGGAATCTCGGCCTGATCCCAGCCGAGACATCATGCTGGGCTCGGCCCGAGCCGAGGTTGGACATGCAGCATGCTGATGATTATTAATACCTCTGGTAGCCTCGGCCCAAGCCGAGGTAGGATCCGCGTTGAAGATGAAGTGGCTTCTTGTCCCCTCGGCCTACTGATGGCCGAGGTTGCTATTCCTGGGTACTTTAGGATGTTGTTGATGTCTGCGACGTGCGTAGTGTCCTTGGGGAGGTGTAAGTAGTAGTGTCGGTCTGGGCCGAGGTAGTCCTGGCCGAGGGATGATATCGTGGGCCCTTACCCCTCATTGAGTCGATCAATGTCTCGGCCATTATCTTGGCCGAGGTAGGTATCCCTGAGCCGAGGTTATACTTGGGCATATCAATAGGAGATGGAGGAATCAAGAGGTTCAAATAATTCTCAATTACTATGCTATTCTGGAGATCGAGCTCTAGTGCGGACTTCAAAAACAACTGTCAATCGTAGCCGATGTCCCAATTACGAAGTTGGTTCGTGTGAATTTTTTAAATAGAGTGGCCATCAAACATAATTGAATGTTGGATATCGTGAATTGGATTTGAAGCATGCAACTATAAATAATGATATTGAAGTTTTAAAAATAAAATATTAAGCACTGGATCAAAAACATGAGAAGCTGAATTTCCAATTTAAATATTTTGTAGTTGTATTTTTTCTTATGGTTGTTTATCGTTGTCTAATGTGAAAAACTATTGGCGGAAGTAATGCTTGTAGGTTGAAGAACATGGATGTAAATGTGGTGTAATGGATTTTTGTAATGAATGAATTTATTTCTTTGCTTCATCACCCAAAAATCGAATATGGTTGTTTGACCATTATTATTCACTCCCATTACTGGTGCAAATATCAACCCATATTGATTAGTATTGTATGTTATATCAAATGTGACGACATCACTATAACACTGATAAGCCCTTCTCAAAGTTGCATCAACACAAAAACAATGCTAATTTGTTGTTCATCGCCTCTAGCAACTGGGAGAGTAAATGAAGGATCATTTCCTCGGTCTAATTTTAAAAAACCGTACAACATATCTCCATCATGACCCTTCATTTCATTGTGCCTATCCATTTCCTAGTTACACAAATATTTCTGAGTAAATCCAATATTCTCAAAAACTCCAGCTAGTACTTTGAGGAAATTGAATTGTTGATGTGTATGTATATTAATCATACAAAGTTTTTAAGTCGAACACTTTTGGGAAATGAAAAAATTATAGTGAGATCGCAAAAAAAATGAGTTTTTCGTGGGGTTGAGAACAGGTGGCTATAACCCCCAACAAATAATATAACAATTCATGTACCACTCAATGATCTTACAATAGCAAGTTTGAACAATTACGAACAATAAACCCGGCTTCTTTAGCATATGCATTATAAAGAAATTTGACATCATCAAGTTCTTAAAACCCTTACCCATCTTTGGCTTGGGGTCGAATTCTACTTGAGGATTAAAAAAATTTCTAGTTTTAGTTAAATTTGAGGATCCACATTGTACCCCATCTTCACTCCCAGTTTCCAAGTTCTAATATTTCCCAATCTCAAGTTAAAGCTCTATATTTTCTCCAACCCCAAACTCCGTGTTAACTCCCAAATTTTGATTATCCATTTTTGTGAGTGAAAACAATCCAAATTAATAACCAATTTAGAAACACAAAACCGTTAATAAAAATAACCCCAAAAAATAAGAACACGAAAAATTTTCTTTAAAAAATCTTAGCAAAACATTTAAAAGAGGTCATGTTTTTTTTCTGAACGGAGGTCATCTTAATAGAGGTATGTATTTTTGAGTTACCAATTAAAACCTAACAGAAAATTTAATCCAAAAGAATTAAATAGAACTTTGAAAAAAATTCATGTTCTTGTTGTATATAGGAGTCTATGGCCCTCGGTAACTCCTTAATAATTTTTCTGATTTTGGTGTAACATAAAAGGGACATGGTCATATGAGAAGAGAGACAGCTAGTGGGGGGTTTGGGGCCATGTGGAGTTAAAGAGAGAAATGGCTGAATTATTTCGAGGGTTTTTTTGTCTGACAAATCCAGCCCTTGTTTTAATCCACTTATTAAGAGAGTACAATAGAAGCATAAAATTAGAGGGCACTAGAGAGGGACTGGGTTTTAATTTATTGTCATTTTTATTTATAGTTGTTGCTAAGAATGGTATAGATTGCATAGCACACTCTATCTTCAGTGTGTCACCCTGGTCAACTGGCACGTGGAAAAGAGAAGGTGTTACATAAAGAGCTCTTGACATTGCTCGAATAGTTTTGAATGTATACAAATGGTCATGGAGTAAAAATAGTAAATCACTACCACTAGGGAATTTTCCAGCATTAAGCCCAGTTCTCCATAGATAGTTAACATTTTTCCTAAGACATGGTCTCTTCACCAAAAATACTGAATGATTAAAGGTTCCCTTTAACAAATCAAGGCTTTATGCCCTCATAAACACAAATCCACATGGACAATTTTGGGATCCAATATTTCATAATTATGAGTCTTGTGGGAGACCAACATGAGTGAGTCTGACGTCCCTCAGTTGATAAGTAGGTTTACGGATATATTCGATTATATTCAAAGATGTTGGTTGGTAACCAACTGATAAGAGATAATGGAGATTAGAATTCAAATAGGCAACTTGTATGAACTAGTATAAGGAAAGTGGAGTTCATATTTTAGAACCTCTACCAAATTGTACAATTAAATGTGAATAAATAAGGATTCTCCCGATGGATGTAAGAAATTTATGAACTGCGTACATCCTGTGTTTCTTTTGTGTATGTGGTTTCATTTATTTTTTCGCATTATTTTTTGTTCTTGTGTGATTGATCATCTACCACATTAGTTTTTTTCACTTACTTTATTTATCAAAGCTCTACAAGATGGATATTATTGCTAGCTAGATGAAAAATTGGCCCTATTAACAGAATATGTTTGGTCTTTTGATTTTATGACATTAATAAAAAAATTCTTAATTTTTTTCTCATAAGGGGATCTCTGTTGTGGATGATTGAGAAATATGTAAATGAAGTACAACAAACATGGTGTGATTTCAAGTATTATCTACTTAGTTCTAAGGTATCCCAAAAATCTAATTATTTCTTTCAATTATACAGAGGGTGCTGATCTCGGTGAAACTTGCATTCATTGGTTGTAATTTAGATGTCTTCAAAATTATGTTATACAATCCTTTATGGATATTTCATATACCCAAATATGACAAAAAGTTACACGCAATGGGTTACCTTAACTTGAAAAGTTACCGAAACATACGGAAAACCCCGTGAAAATAGTAAGACCACAAAATATTTGTAATGGATTCGACCTAAAAAGATGCATGATGTAGCTCCCCAAATAGATGAAAAAATAGGGTTGTTATACATAATGTAGCTCCTGAGATCAATGAACTTTTTAAAATTCAAAAATGTCCAGTAACGAATCTTTAAACTGAACACAATAATACCTGCTTCAATATAAATAGTAGGCTACTCTTCCATGAAAATATCCTTATCAACTTATCATAAAGATTTGAACTCATAAATCTTCTAATCTGCCAAATTTTCGTAGGCTAATATTTCTCCAACTCCAAACTCAATTCAACTTGAATACAGGGCCGGCCCAAGGGTAGGCCAATGAGGCAACCGCCTTGGCCCCCAAATTTGACATAAATTTTTAGGTCCAAATTTTTTATTAGTATGCTGTATAAATTTTTAGGCCCAAAATTCCTTAAACTAAAAACCCATTAACACCCCTCTATTCTTTATACCCAAAATAAACCCTACCTACCCTTTATCATTCCAACCAAAGTTGGCTGGCAGCCATTTCTCTCTCTACTCTCATTCTCAGTGTTTTTACAAAATCTTCAGGAGGATAGGAAAAGGAAAGTCAAGATCAAGAGGTTTTAATCCAAATATATTCAAAATCAAGAGGTTTGTTTTTTTTCCATTTAATGTTGTTAATTTTTTTATGTTTTTTCTTTTAATAAATTAGGTTGCGTTTTTTTTAGTTAACTTAATCAAATATGTTATTAATAAAATCTGTTAATAAAATTAGGTTGCGTTTTTTTTTTTAGTTAACTTAATAAAATCTGCTATTAATAAAATTTGTTAATAAAATTAGGTTGCGTTTTTTTTTTTTAGTTAACTTAATAAAATATGTTAATAAAATTAGGTTGCGTTTTTTTTTTTTTTAGTTAACTTAATAAAATCTGTTATTAATAAAATCTGTTAATAACATTAGGTTGCGTTTTTTTTTTTAGTTAACTTAATAAAATCTGTTATTAATCTGTTATTAATAAAATCTGTTAATAAAATTAGATTGCGTTTTTAAGTTAATTTTTTTTTATCCGGCCTTATTTAATAAAATCTGTTATTAATTTGTCATTAACTAAAAAAAATATTAAAAAAGAGTACAACCTGATTAGTAATATTTTTTAAGTTAACTAAAAAAAAAATTGCAACCTAATTTATTAAAAGAAAAAAAATTAAAAAACTAATATCATTAAAAAAGAGTACAACCTGATTTATGTTTGGCTTTTGTTCTAAATATTGTTTATTATTATTTTTTTTTTGTTCTAAATGCTGTTATGTTTGTCCTAAATGTTAATGTTTTTTGTGTAATAAGTTCATGATGTTAATTTTTTTAATGTTCAGGATTTTTTTAGCGAGGAAAGGCTTTCAAGTTTGATTTACAAATTTAGCAAATCAGGTTCCATTGTTCCTTTATTTGGTTGCGGTTGGAATTTTTTAGATTGATTGTTGAATTATTGTGTATTTATACCATGCCTCCTAGAAAGTATGTTTCTGGATGGGAAAAATTAAAGAAGAAGCTTATATATTTGAGTCATTTCCTATTATCTTGTAAAAATACAAAAATATATATTTTGCGTTAAAAAAATTATTATATAAAAGGCCACACTTTACAAGTTTGCCTTGAGCCCCAAAACCTACGGGGCCGGCCCTGCTTGAATAAATGGTGCGAAGAACTAATATGTAGACACTTGAGGACGAATCCTTATGCATCGCATACATGAATAAGACAAATGATTGGATACATGTAGTAGTGGCAAAATGTGGCCCAAATAATAAAACAGTCCATATTAGCCCAAGCATCTAAATATGGGGCCCATATTTAAAAGTTATGAGTTAAATATGGGGCACATATTTCAAAACTATGAGTTAAATATGGGGCTCATATTTCAAAGCAAGAAATCAAATATGGAGCCCAATTTTAAAAGATACAAATCAAATATAATACTCATTTTAAAAAGTTATGAGTAAAATATGAGTTTTTTTTATATATACCTCGAATTGTAATACTTAATTTAGTAAAAAAATAATGGGTTGGTCCAACCCATATTTGGTCTGCTCATATTTGGCCCAGCCCACATTTAACCCAACCTATATTTGGCCCAACCCACATTTAGCCCAACCCATATTTGACCCGCCCAAATTAGGCCCAACCCATAATTTTGCCAGTGCTAGATACATGGTACCAATCGTCAATCCACCAAATAATAGGATTCTATTCCCAAAGAATTCAATGCAACCACTAAGCTCACCCATGTCCGAACAATTTCTAGCCTTCAGAATAGGTTTTGTATTATATTTACAAAAGAGGTTATGGTGTTTATATCAAAAACCGAAATACACGTCAGTGACCTATTGGGAAGTGGGAGTGTTCAAACTTGTTTGGTAAGTATCCTTGAATAATAGTTTTAATTCACTACTCTGAAATAATTAGAATGCCCATTTTACGTTGCAGATTTAGGAAACATGAGACACCTATAGGAAAGAAAAAAAAATGGAAAAACATTTACCCTTGATTCTTGTAATTCTATTTTAATATTCCTTTACAATTTTCAAGCGTGTAACCTGTTATTGTTCTCTCCTTGTTTCCATTTATACACCGTAGCTTCTGGTGAATTTGGCAACCAATTTATTCTTGCAGTGAAACCATGCAACCAAATTTGGTAGATGAACCAAAATTTATATTGAACGACCTTATCTGAGGCCTTCTGAGAGGAAAAGATGAAGGCTCACCCTAAAGGAAAACCAAAGTCTTTTAACATTCAAGTCAACTTAGGGATACTTAATAATGTATCATAATTCATTTAATCCTTACGGGGGAAAGTAAACTGGGGTTATAGTAGAAGACCAATGAAGGAAGTATGCACAAGCATCTCGTGAGAGGAAGATAAGAGAGATGAAATCATGAAAGATCAAATGATTCTGAACACGAAAACTACAAGCATGTCTCTTAACGAAAAGAATTTCTATAACTATATTCTTCAAAACACTTTAAACAAGGCCTTTCCACATCAAAACTTAGGTCTTCCATCATCAAGAGACTACTCCAGTAAGCAGGTAGCAATAACAACTAACCAAATAATACATCCTATCTTGTTGGGTGTCAATATGGATTCAACGTATTCCCGATATGGTATACACACGCTCAACCACCGGCATACCATTAGATCCCAATATTTATACGGTTGCCATGTTATTGTCCTGGGCGACTTATCTCTAATTGATTTTCTGCAACCGAGAGTTAAATTGGACTTGAAAAACTTATGCTTCTGACATTGGATGTGAACATATGGAGAATTCCATCATGTCATGTGAAGTCCTCAAACACAAGTGGGTTATTATTATGGTCATCATTCGAGGAGGGTGAGCAATAATCTTTGTTGAGATTCAATATCACCCCCTTTCTTGTTGATTTCTCAACAAATGTATGAACATATTTTATAAGTCCTGGTTTACATTAGGGTATGTCGTATACCGCTACAACCATCAAAGATTTATTCAAGACCAATCATGCATCGAGACGGATTCGTCTGTCAACGTTCTTTAACAGAAATGCCTATGCAAGATGAATTTTAGTAAGGTCGTATTGTAGTCCCTTTACGATTCATTTGAAGTGTTGAGATAATTTTTCTAAGCATTGAGAAAAAAATTCTAAATTTTTTTTAACAAGTTGAGGCTTTGTTTTTCGTCAAATGGAATTTTTTCTAAGTGTTGAGGTGAAATTTTTTTTACGCTGACGTAGTTCGAACGACATAATGATGTATCGCGAAGTCGTTTGAGCGACATCTGACTTTGTTCGAGTGACACCGTTATCTCGTTAGAGAGATCTGACGACTCATTTTTTTATATATAGCGTGTTAAATGAGTCATTGTTTCTTAAGAAGGCGGCCTGACGTTTTTCGGTACATGAAAACTGCAATTTGCATATACTTTTGTCTTCTTTATTTAGGGTTTTAACCATCTGTTTTTCAATTCACACACTACACCAAATTTGCCTAATTATCACGATCAATGACCTTGACAAGTTAAACTTGTCAAGGTCAATGACCGGGACAATTCAGGGCGAGACAACTTTTTTTGTCACGGACGTGTCACGGTCATTGACCGTGACAAGTTCGTTAGACTTGTCACGGTCGTGTCACGGGCCATGACCGTGACACATTTAGTCACGGTTAATAACTGTGACAAAGCCTTGACCCTTTTTAAAAAAATTGTCACGGTTATTGATCGTGACAAGTCCGTGACAACCTTATCTGTCAAGGACTTGTCACGGTCAATGACTGTGACAATTCTGGACAGAATTTAAAAAAAATCTGTTGGGCAGTATGGCCACTGCCACCGCCCAGCAGTATATTTGTACCTGTTATAGCAACGTTGTACATGTTCAAACATCATATATCCAAACACACTAAAGATAATGCAAATATATATTCAAAATAGAAACAATATACATGACGATATAATCCAAATATAATTCAAATGTACCAACTTAAAAATAATGTCACTACATGTCTGGGGTAAATGTTAGGAGGTGAGTAGGCCACACGATATACGAATTGACACACCCACTAATATACATCGTGCCGTATTGTTCGCGCAACCACAATAAGGAGTTCTCCTTCCCGGGTATCACATGCGTGCCGAGCATTTTGGACTCGATCTCTTGAAGCGCACGTCCATGAACTATTCCACCCTGGACGATATTCGGGTCCCTCAACCCCCGCCCTATCCGCTGGCCATCAAATACGTCCAATATGAACACGCTCGGCCAACCAATTGTCGACATCGGTCTGGGTAAGGGAGCCAAATAAAGAAGTGGATCATCGAAGTACGCACGTGTCGGTGATGAAGCAGTGAGGTCCACATCCTCGTCATCCTACACCTTGTTCTCCCGCACCTCCTCCTCCTCCACCGCCTTCTCCTTCCCTTTCCCCTTACGGTCTCCGCCCAACGTACGCTTCATGAATGAGTACAAATCTTGGACCGTCGCCTCCAAACGGGACAGCTTCGCGTCATGTGAATCCACCGTTCGAGCCAATCCGGTGTCGCTCGTCTCCAATCCGATGATCCTAGATTTGGCCACCCGCGAGCTCACCCCCCTTTTCCTCCCCTTGCGATCAGAGCCAAACACTTGGTTGAGTGCGTCTATGGACAAAGAGGCCTTGTCGGCATCAAACTGTGACTCATGCACTTCCTAAAGCTTTGCCTGAAACGACAAAAAGCACATTATTAGTAAAATAAGTAAACTAAAAAATTATAACGTAATTAACAAAAATTAAACTGTCGGATTACTTACAATCGTGACCGCGACGCTCGGGGACACCTCCTTGTCCTTCACCTTCTTCGTCCTCCCTACCCCCTGAAATAAAATAAAGTAAAATTAGTATCGGCCCCTCAAAGTAAAATAATGAAGAATAATATATTTCTGTAGTTATAGAAAAATTAAATCTTACCTTCATCCTATGCTCCACCTCGGCGTAAGACGTCCGGCCGGAGTAGTGCACGTCCGTCTTTTTTGCCCGATTTTCCCTCCCCGATTGGTGAGATGCCAATTGTCGCTCCTCGATCTCATTGTCAATGAACTTTAGCCATTGTGCCAATGAGATCGGCTCCTTGGGCGGGACAGATCCACGCCATTGGATAATGGACTCTCGTGTTTTTCCAAAGTACCGTGTCCACATATTTTTCTCCACGTCTTGTGTTGCTCCCTCAACTTCTCCAAGACAGAATCGCGTAGCTTTCGATCCAAGTTGACTTGTTCCTGTCCAACAAATACAATTTTAGTTGCGAATAAATATAAATATAAATAAAATGAAATCGAAATTGAAATTGAAATTGAAATTGAAATTGAAATTGAAATTGAAATATTCATATAAATATAAATATATTACCTGTAGTGCCGCCCAAACAGCTAACTTGAGCTCATATGGCACCTCTGTAATAGCCCGTAATTTTATTGATTTTTATTTAAGGGATTAATTGAATTAAATGAGAATTAATTGGGAATTAATCCGAATATAAATACTAGCGAGACGTGAGTTGGTATTTGATTACGATGTTAAAATTGAACATTTCTGAGTATATATGGTAATATAGGTATTGGAAATATTAAAATTGTCGCGAAGCAGAAATACGACAATTTGGGAAATTTAGTTGGGACGCGCGTGTCAGTCGTGTCAGGAACGAAATTATTTAAATTAAAAAATAAATTATATTTTTATCAACTGAATGGTCATTTTGAGTGCGCCAACGTGTCCGGAAGGGTCGAAATAGTCAGAAAATACTAGCCGGGGGTTTAGGTTGGGTTCCGGGGCATTTTTAGGCCAAACCGGCAACCTAGAAGGGTATTTTGGTAATTTTAAAAATTAGGGAATTAAAACCCACGAATTTTAGAGTTTATTTTTATATTTCTAAAGAGGCCACTAAGGCCATTACCAGCCAAAAACATTAGAAGTGGGCTACGGGAGTTAGAGATGAGTTATCATAGGGTTCCAAACCAAAAACACCCACCACCATCATTTTTGGAAGAGATTGTGACCATAAAGAGGGGAGAATCAACCTTGAAACACCGGCAACACATCTGAAGAACAAATCTGAGGCAAGTGATTTGATATTTTTAATTTCAATGAATATTTCTTCCATGTTTAGTGTAGAAACATTATGCTGTGAATATTTTGGCGAAAACTCAATGGAATTGTGGTAGAAGCCCTTAATCTTGGTTAGGAATTGCATGTAGAATGATTATGGACGAAATTTGGTATTCAAAACTTAACTTTGATGATTTAAAAACGGATTTATGATGATTATTTAATCATAATAAAATTCTGGGTTCAAGTTCATAGGGCTTGGGGCAAGAATTGGGGATTTATGATTTTGACAGGTTAATTTGTAAGATTTGACCCCAAAAGTATGTTAGGGAATGACCTAGGGTGGCTAAAAATAGTTTACAAACATAAAATGTAATTTGGATGGTCTTAGGGTGGATTTAGAGAAGAGAAGAATGAAAAAAACGAATTGGGAGATTTTTGGGCGTAGTCTGCCATCTCATTAGAAGACCTGTCCATGTCGTTCGAACGACATCGTTCGAATGAGTTTCTAACGAGATGACAGTATTCCTTCTAACGAGTTGGTAGTTCGTTCAAAGCCATTTGTTCGAACGACACTCGTTCGAACGAGATTTCTAACGAGTTGACAGAATGGCCTTTTAGGCCTGATTTTATTTTGAACCTCCAGTAGACTTATATAATTGAGTGTAATCCTTCCCTTGTTGATTAGTGGATATAGTTGTGAGATTAGAAGTACGTCAAGGATTAAAACTTAGAATTTTGTAGTAAACCGGATGATGTTTATGGGTTAGGATATAATTATCTAAAATTACGACGTGAGAAGGGTTGATAACTTTTAATGTATATTATTCGGGAATTTGTAATCGTGCAACATATAATGATGGTATAGAAATGTAAAATATACCTCTAATAATATTGAGATGTCTAAGAAGTGTGAATGCTTAGTATATGTGGTTATCTGTGTATAACATACCTACCATACTTGCTATCACGGGAGGTCGGCGTTCGATCAGGGTCATCTAATCGTTGGGTGCCTACGGGGGGATTTAGATTGATACCTCGAGGACATAGGTCAGAGAAGGACTTATTGAGAAGTTAATAAGTTTGCTCATCATGGGAGCGTAGGTATGTGCGTGACCCATGTGATGTGAACTATGTTCGCCTCCATTATGTGTGATTGTTGTTTATTGAAAACGATTCCTGAGAGATTTGGAATACTTGGTCCTTATGTACGTGATGTACCGGGATTGGATAGCAGAGTATGTGTGCACCGCAGCTTAGTCTCGGGGTGCCAGTATTGTATATTTATGATGAGAATAATATACTGTTAATTGAAATGAACTGTCATGTATAAATATAAGTGTGAATAATAGCAACATTTAAGTAGAGTTAAAAATGGAAAATCTCTAGTGATTAGCATTACTAATATGGGGAACTAAGAAGAAAATTAAAACTCTCTTTCTAAATTAAGAAGTCGGGACTTAAATCGTGAATCGTATAGAAATGTTAGATTGTGTATTGGACTAGTTAGATATGGGAATAACTAGTACGGGTACGATAGGAGTGCACAATTAGTTGAGAGGTAAGGAACTCATGTGAGTGCACGCACTATCATGTACTTTATATTCATTATTTAATTATATTAAACACTTGTTGTATTTTAAACTGTTTTCACAATCGGGCTCTGACCCGTTTGCTTTCAAATCTATTTTTTTGCAAAAACCTTTTTAGGTGCCCAGCCACAAGGACACCAAGCATAGGAGTTCCATTCCAATGACGTGTTGTAGCTGCTGTGGAAGTTACAGGACCTCGATAGTAGACGCCTCCACTTTCTATCTTGACTCTACTTCAGACTTATTCATTTGTAGGTCATGTCGCCCCTTTCCTTTCAGAGACATCTTACTTACTCAGTTTTTATTTTATATTTTGGGTTGTAATTAAATTAATGATTCAGGCTTTGTATTTGTTTATTTCAGTATTCGGATTGTTGTGAGGCGTATTCCTCCAAATTCAGTTTATTACATCGTTATCGTATTGCGACTGTGATGTGGTTGTGGTATCAGTATTTCATAATTTATTTTGGTTGTTTGTAAATCGAATTCAATAAAAATTGACAAAATCACTTTTTAAATATTAGGTGGCTAGTAATTGTTAAAACGTTTTCGACAGTGATGCTACAAACTGAACCAATTTAACATTTTGAATTAATTTAAATAAAGGAGTATCTACCCGGCATTTAATTCGTCGGGGTGTCACCGGTGGTATCAGAGCATCAGGTTCTAGTGTCCTTAGGATCTGTACGGCTTGTTATGTTTCCGCGTAGCTTTCTTTGATATAGAGCCCTATATTTTAGGATTGTTGTATTCTTTTGTGTATGCTTCGCTCTTCATCTATTTTGAGATAATAAATGCAAACTTATAAGACTTTACTCTCATTTCAGATGCCTCCACGACGTGCACAACGAGTTCCCAGGGATGCTCAGCCCGAGCCACAGCCTACACCAGTTCAGGGCTCCTTGAATGCCGCGGAGGTTGCAGCTATTGTAGCCCAAGCGGTAAATGCCGCCCTAGCGGTTGTACAGCAGGCACCACCTCAGGCGTCGGCAGTAGAGCCAGTTCAAGCTCACGCATTCTCGTCTGCTTGGGAACGTGTTCGTGATGCTTTTCAGAAAGCACACCCTCCGGAGTTTGCAGGTAGCTCCGATGTCGTTGTGTCCAGTCAGTGGAAGAAGGACATCCAAAGGCACTTGAGGATGTACAAGTGAACGGAGGTACAGAAACAGATACTGGCTACTTTAAAGCTAGTAGGATCAGCGGTGCAGTGGTGGGAGTCCATTACCACCACGGAGGAGAGAGACATTCTTTCTATTCAGGAGTTTTAGGTGCGATTCGACTGCAAATATTTTCCATCAGTCGTTCACACCGAAATGAGGAGGAAGTTAATGAACCTCAAGCAGGAGGGGAAGACCGTGGCCGAGTATGAGGCTGAGTTCACTAATCTCTTTAACATCGTTCCTGATGAGATTCCAACCGAGGAGAAGAAGACTCAGAAGTTCATGGATGGATTGACTTGGAGGATCCGTCAGCACTTGTTGCAAAATCTCTCGTTGGCCACTTATTCTGATATGGTTAACGCAGCACTGCTTTACTGCCAGGACCACCGCTTTCACATGTCAGAGAGTAAGTGATCAGGAGAGTCCAGCCATCAGGGCAGGACAGGGGGAAATGGTGCCAGCGGGGCGAAATCTGCTCAGGGTCAGCATAGGCAGGGAGATCAGGGTTCCCAGCAGGGGGATTTTAAGAGGTTTAGATCTGGGGGTTTCAGAAATGGTCACGGAGGTTTTCGTCAGGGCCAACAGGGCTAGCATGGACAACAGCATCAGTTTCAGCAGGGCCAACACGGCCAGGGGAGGATTGGCAACAGCCACCAGGGCCGTGGGCAGCAGGGTCAGAGAGGGGGAAATTTTTTGAGGAAATGTTTCACTTGTGGCAAGATTGGCCACAAGCGCCAGGAGTGTCCCGATAGAGGCAGGGCCCCACAGCAGCAGCAGCAGGGTGCTCGACATGAGCCCCATAGACCTATCCAAGCACCACCACAGATGCCATCTTTGCCACCCATCCCAGCAGTCCCAGTCCAGCAGGGACAGCTCCAGTACGGGCGAGTTTACCAACTCCAGCATGCCGTTGTCCCACAGGATCCACCTGCTATTGAGGGTATGTTCTCTATTCAGGGGACTATGGGGCGTATTTTATTTGATACGGGGGACACGCACTGTTTCATTGCCACGAGATTTGCACGCACTTTGGGGTTATTAGACACTGTGGAGAGCACGATTACTTGCGTAGATTAACCGTTGAGTCGGGCTTCCGTGATTTCTCTTATTTATAGAGGTGTGGGTATAGAGATCGAGAGATTTACTTTACCTGCTTATATGTTAGTATTAGAGATGACTGAGTACGATGCGAGTGTTGGTATGGATTGGCTAGTTGCGTACCGAGCCATGATTGATTGTTTCAGTAGGAGTATTATTTTTTTCATTCCCGGGAAGGAGATGTTTTTAGTAGCGATGCCTCGTCCTGAGGGAGGATCGTCCACTCATTTGTACTATATAGAGGAGGAGACCTCTAAGGAAGTGGTATTACCACTCGATTCGATTCCAGTTGTTAGGGAGTTTGCTGATGTTTTTCAGGATATACCTGGATTACCTCCTAGTAGAGAGATAGATTTTGTGATCGATTTGACGTCGGGCACTCGGCCAATTGCCCGTGCACCTTACCGTATGGCTCCAGCGGAGATGAGAGAGCTAAGGGATCAGATAGAGCAGTTATTGGGTCAGGGGTCTATCCTAAGGAGTACTTCGCCGTGGGGTGCCCCTGTGTTGTTCGTAAAGAAGATGGATGGATCATTGAGGTTGTGTGTAGATTACCGGGAGTTGAATAAAGTCACGATACGGAATAAGTATCCGTTGCCCCGAATCGATGACTTATTCGACTAGCTGAGAGGAGCTTCCTTCTTCTCAAAGATTGACTTGCGATCGGGATACCATCAGTTGCATATCAGGGAATAGGACGTCTCGAAGACTGCTTTCTTGATGAGATACGGTTCCTACGAGTTTCGAGTTATGCCTTTTGACTTGACCAACGCTCCAACCGTGTTTACGGACTTGATGAATAGGGTATTCAGAGAGTTCCTAGACCAGTTCATCATCGTCTTTATTGATGACATTCTGGTGTACTCCCAGACAGAAGAGGAGCACGCTGAGCATTTTAGGCAGGTTTTGCAGACGCTGCGTCAGAATGAGCTATATGCAAAGTACGAGAAATTTGGATTTTAGCTGAAGGAGGTTCAGTTTTTGGGGCATATCATTTCAGATCGGGGATATCCGTTGATCCGGGGAAGGTATCCGCGGTGAGGGAGTGGGGACAGCCCACGACACCGACTGAGATCCGTAGCTTCTTGGGCCTAGCAGGAAACTACAATAGATTTATTCGGTGTTTCTCAAATATATCGGGTCCTTTGACACATCTGACTCGCAAGGGTGTGCCATTCATCTGGAGCGATGCCTGTCAGTTGGCATTCGATGAGTTAAAGGACAAGTTAACCTCAGTGCCTGTGTTAGCACTGTCCAGACCAGGAGTTGAGTATCTAGTCTACACCGATGCGTCCTGACAAGGACTTGGAGGTGTGCTCCAACAGGAGAGTCAGGCCATAGCTTATGTTTCCCGTAATCTTAAGCCTCACGAGAAGAATTACCCCACCCATGACATGGAGTTAGCGGCAGTCGTATTCGCTCTTCGGATTTGGAGACACTATCTCTTGGGGGAGAAATTTCGGTTGTTCACAGACCATAAGTCTCTACAATACCTCTTTACGCAGAAGGAACTGAATATGCGTCAACGTCGGTGGATTGAGTTTGTGAAGGATTATCAGTTTGATATCCAATATCACCCAGGGAAGGCTAACGTGGTAGCAGACGCGTTGAGCCGTAGGCCAGTAGATGAGGTGGCCGAGGTGTGTAAAGCTAAGTGGAAGGAGTTGGGACACCAGGATGCAGTGGACCGATCATTCATGTCTGTGATGACTGTTACACCTCGGATTGTTACGAGAGTGATAAAGGCCCAGGCAAATGGCTCGTTCTGTCAGGAGCAGATAGTTCGATTACTAGCAGAGGGAGCGGAGTCCTATACCGTTAGTTCAGACGGGGGATTACGCCTCAATGGGAGACTGGTTGTTTCAGAAGGGGAAGACTTACGTCACGAGGTAATGGCAGAGTCGCACGGCTCACGGTTCGCGGTACACCCTGGTGGGGATAAGATGTACCAATACATGAGACGACAGTACTGGTGGAGGGGGATGAAGAGAGATATCACCGTGTTCGTTTCTAAATGCACCACTTGTCAGCTAGTAAAAGTGGACCATCAAAAACCGACAGGACTTCTACAGCCGTTAGAGGTTCCGATGTGGATATGGGAGAGCATATCCATGGACTTTATCACGGGGTTACCTACGTCACAGAGGGGTCACGACTCCATATGGATAATTATGGATAGGTTGACCAAAGTTTCTCATTTTCTGTCCGTGAGGACAGACTACACCACGGGACAGTATGCCCAGATTTTCATTGCGGAAATAGTGAGACTTCACGGTGTGCCTCTAAATATCGTGTCTGACCGAGACAAGATATTTGTTTCACGATTTTGGCCATGGGTACGGAGTTACGGGTGAGTACGGCTTATCACCCGCAAATTGATGGGCAAATAGAGCGGACAAATCAGATGTTGGAGGACATGTTGCATATGTGCATCCTAGACTTTGGATGTGGTTGGGAGCAGTACCTTCCACTGGTGGAGTTTGCTTATAATAACTCCTACCAGTTCACCATTGGCATGGCTCCATTTGAGGCGTTGTATGGTAGACCTTGTCGTTCCCAGCATGATGGTTAGAGGTGGAGGATAACAAACTCCTTGGGGCAGAAGTGATTCAGGACACTTCGACAAGGATAGAGATGATACGGAGCCGCATTCGGGTAGCTCGGGACCGACAGAAGAGCTATGCTGATGCCAAGAGGTTCTTCAGAGAATTCAAGGTGGGGGACCAGGTGTTACTCAGAGTATCTCCTATGAAGGGGATTATGCATTTTGGGAAGAAGGGAAAACTGGCACCAAGATATGTGGGGCCATTTCCTATCATCGAGCGGATTGGGCCAGTTGCGTATAGACTTGGGTTACCAGAGCACTTGCATAGGATCCATGATGTGTTCCATATTTCCTCGCTAAGGAAATATCTTAGGGACGATTTGGCCCATACTCACATTGCTTTAGAGGACATCGATCTTCAGCTCGATAGTTCCTACGAGGAGGGGCCGATTGCTATTCTGGACCACAGCGAGAGGAAACTGAGGTCGAAGATAGTACCGTTAGTACGCGTGCAGTGGCAGCATCATAATGCCGAGGAGTCCACATGGAAGCGCGAGGATGAGATGCGCGAGCGTTATCCAGAGTTATTTTTACCAAGTACTTTTTAGTTCCGAATTTCAAGACGAAATTTTGTTATTAGGGGGGGAGTATGTAATACCCCGTAATTTTATTGATTTTTATTTAAAGGATTAATTGAATTAAATGAGAATTAATTGGGAATTAATCCGGATATAAATACTAGCGAGATGTGAGTTGGTATTTGATTACGATGTTAGAATTGAACATTTCTGAGTATATATGGTAATATATGAGTATTGGTAAAAATTGTCGCAAAGCAGAAATACGATAATTTGGGAAATTTAGTTGGGACGAGCGTGTCAGTCGCGTCAGGAACGAAATTATTTAAATTAAAAAGTGAATTATATTTTTATCAACCGAATGGTCATTTTGAGTGCGCCAACGTGTTCGGAAGGGTCAAAATAGTCAGAAAACACTAGCCGGGGGTTTAGGTTGGGTTCCGGGGCATTTTTAGGCCAAACCGACAACCTAGAAGGGTATTTTGGTAATTTTAAAAATTAGGGAATTAAAACCCACGAATTTTAGAGTTTATTTTTATTTTTTTAAAGAGGCCACTAAGGCCATTACCAGCCAAAAAGCATTAGAAGTGGGCTACGGGAGTTAGAGAGGAGTTATCATAGGGTTCCAAACCAAAAACACCCACCACCATCATTTCTGGAAGAGATTGTGACCATAAAGAGGGGAGAATCAACCTTGAAACACCGGCAACACATCTGAAGAACAAATCTGAGGCAAGTGATTTGGTATTTTTAATTGCAATGAATATTTCTTCCATGTTTAGTGTAGAAACATTATGCTGTGAATATTTTGGCGAAAACTCAATGGAATTGTGGTAGAAGCCCTTAATCTTGGTTAGGAATTGCATGTAGAATGATTATGGACGAAATTTGGTATTCAAAACTTAACTTTGATGATTTAAAAATGGATTTATGATGAGTATTTAAGCATAATAAAATTTTGGGTTCAAGTTCATAGGGTTTGGGGCAAGAATTGGGGATTTATGATTTTGACAGGTTGATTTGTAAGACTTGACCCCAAAAGTATGTTAGAGAATGACCTATGGTGACTAAAAATAGCTTACAAACATAAAAATGTAATTTGGATGGTCTTAGGGAAGATTTAGAGAAGATAAGAATGAAGAAAAACGAATTGGGAGATTTCTAGGCATAGTCTGCCATCTCGTTAGAAGACCTGCCCAGGTCGTTCAAACGACATCGTTCGAATGAGTTTCTAACGAGATGACAGTATTCCTTCTAACGAGTTGGTAGTTCGTTCGAAGCCATTCGTTCAAATGACACTCGTTCGAACGAGGTCGTTCGAACGAGATTTCTAATGAGTTGATAGAATGGCCTTTTAGGCCTGATTTTATTTCAAACCTCCAGTAGACTTATGTAAGGACAATTTGTCCATCTTTATGTATATGTTATGTCATACGCCGTTACAAGATTGATGGTTGAAAAGATCACATCGTCATCAACGACATCCGAAGATCAAAAGAAGAAGGAATTTGGGAATCAGTCCTGGCCGGACCGATCCGGTTCAGAAAAAGAACCGATCCGGCTTATCGGACCGATCCGACCAACTACTGGACCGATCCGCTTTGTCAGACTCCAGTAGCCACCGGATCCATAGCAAACCGATGAAGCCTAAAGGACCGGACCGATCCGATGCCAACTAGACGGATTCGGTTTCAGAAAAAGAACCGATCCGAGTTAACCGGACCGATCCGCCTAAATGACCGGACCGATCCGACGAGGATAAACTCTGCCAGATCGTGGCCAGATTTTCTAGGGCAAAGAGTTCCTTATTTAATCCACGATCAGAGGTTGTTATAGACAAGACTTTCCCACGATTATCAGAGCATATCAACCCTAAAGTCTTCACCTATTGAGTCCTATGATTCTAGGTTTTTAGATTCACACATCTTCCTTATCTATGTGAATCAAGTTTGGTAACCCAAGAACACCATTGCTGTTGTTCAACCCCTTGTGAAGTGGACCGCTCCTTCCTCTTCATTGCAGCCCTACTGGACAGGGATAGTTCCAGCCGCCAACCCTACTGGAAAGGGATATTCCAGCCGCGACTACAGAATCCGATACCCGAGGGTAATTCTTAGTCAAAAACTTGTATTTCAGTGTAATCCGATTGTAAGCCGTTTCTCTTACAAATTATAGTGATATACAAATGGTTTTGCCCCTGTGGGGGATTTTTCCTTAAACTTTGTGTGTTGAATAATTCTTGCATGATTCCATATTGTTTCAATCACACCTAGTTGCATGCTTAGGGTTAATTTGGGTTAAAAATGGTATTTATTATATTATTTCTTAATTGAACGCAAGCGCCAACTCTTTCAAATTGGTATCATAGCAGGTTACGCCATTTTATTGCGTATTCCTTACTTCCGCAAAATTTTTCTAAAGATATCAATTTTTTTTATAAATTGATTTTTGAAAAGAGCGTGTTCAAATGGAGAAATCATACAATAAATTGCCTGTTTTTGACGGGACTAATTATGCTTATTGGAAAGCCCGTATGAGGTCGGATTTAAAAGCCATTGATGAACGGGTTTGGATTCTTGTTGAAAGAGGGTGGACACCTCCCTTCGTCACTGTTGAAAACGTGACAAATTTAAAACCTGTCACGTCATGGACCGAAGATGAGTTTAGATGGTCTTCCTTTAATTCTAAGGGATTGAGTGCTATTTCTGCTTCTATTACTCCTGATGATTTCAAACGCATAATGACGTGCACCACGTCAAAGGAAGCATGGGATGTTTTGCAACTTACCCATGAGGGTACGAACGCTGTTAAAGAATCTAAATTACAAAATTTGGCCACCCAATTTGAGACTACCACCATGTCTGAGTCCGAATGCTTTGATGAGTTTTTTGCACGCTTGTCGGACATTGTTAACACTAGTTTTAATTTGGGTGAGGTAATTGATAACACGCGTGTCGTTAAAAATATTTTGAGATCTCTCCCAAAACGCTTTATTCCTAAAGTCACTGTTTTGAACTCTTTGGGAAATTTGAAACCACTTAAGTTGGAAGAACTTGTAGGAGATCTTCAAACCTATGAGATTGACATGTTTCCCAAAACCATTAAGGCTAAGGATAATGGGATTGCTTTAAAGACTCATTTTCAGAAAAAGAAAGAAAAAGTTTTTGAGTCCAAGTCTGAATGTGATTTTGACTTAGATGACTTGGCCCTGTTTGCAAAAAATTTCAAAAGAATTCTCAAATTCAAGAAAAGTGGAAATTTCAATGATAAAAGGAATGTTGAGAAAAATATTTTTGAAAAAGAAAATGAGAAAGATTTCAAAGACCCTCCTAAGAAAGACAGTGAGAGATGTTTTGAATGCGATGGTAAGGGTCATAGAGCGTTCGAGTGTGCCACCCGTCTGATTAGAGAAAAGGGTATAACTGTCCTGAATACTACCCTTAGTGACGACAGTGAGGTCGAGTCGGTGGACTCGGGAGATGAGCCACCGCATGAGCATAACTTCACCGCGTTCATGGCAAGTCATGTGAGTACCTCCAATGCTTCTCACGACGATGAGGATGCTATGTCACAAGGACACCTCGACAGTAAGAGCATTGAGAGTAAAGGGGAGGATGAGGCAAGTGAGAGCGAGTGTGATCTCCCACGCGCTTACGCCGAGTTATATTCTGAGTTTTTTGAAACCAAGAAGCGTAATAATGCTTTAGTCCTTAGGATCACCGCTTTAGAGAAGGATTTCAGATTATTTGGAGAGAGAGAGAGTTGTGGTGAGAATGAGAGAAATAGAAAACTTGAGAAGATAAGATGTTTTGAGTGCGATGGGACAGGGCACAAGAAATTTGAGTGTCCCACTAGACTTAAGAGAGAGGGCAAGAAAGTTGATATGCCCACTTCTCTAAGTGATAGTGAGGATGATAATGGTGATGATAGTTTGATCCAAAAAGCCTTTAGAAAGTTGTTTATCGAGACTATGGAAACAAAAAGGACTAATAGGATCCTAGGTCTTAGAATTGGTGAATTGAAGGGAGAAAATGATGAGCTTAAAAGGGAAAAAGGTGACTTGACTAACACGCTGTCTAGTCTGACGACACGTGTATCCCATTTTGAGGATGGCCTCAAACAAGCACGAGAGGTTCAAGTCACATTAGAGAATTCACCTGAGCCTATATCCACCATTGTGAGTGAGTTCCATGGGTGTCCGTCTAGGAATGTTCATCCCAAAATTGTTGATAAATTACTTCCTAGACCGGTTTATGTTTGCTCCCACTGCAAGAAGCGAGGACATATTAGAGAATTTTGTTCTAAGTTGGGTTTTGTGCCATATCATGCCACTTCACACATTCATGCACATGCACCCACTCATTATACTTTGCCTGCTCATTTTGATAGAGAGTTTGCACATATTCGCGAGCAAGTGAAGTTTTTTATCAAGACTACACATGATCTAGTGGAGTTGGTTCAAACGATGTCACCATCTTTAGAAAACTCCATCGTTACTTCCGGTTGAGATCTAGTCTTGATTGCTAGCATAGGTTGTTTATCATGCCTAATTTTACCTATTGCTAGCATGTATCATTAGTTAGTTTTTCATTTTTTTTTTTAAAATATACAAAAAGATTTTCTTTTTAGAAAAATTTTTAGAAAAACACAAAAAGATTTTATTTTGATAAAATTTTTGAAAAATTCAAAAAGAGATTTGCCTTTTATGGATGAGCAATTAAGATAGCCAAGTAACAACTTCATTCCATTTATCCATGTGACTGTTTGATAGAGATTTGAGAGGCTACATCATTTCATCCATGTGCTTAACATTGATTGGAGTCCTTGAGATGTAATTAGTGATATTTCCTACATGCTTGACTCCTATATCCTTTACTGCACACATGCACGGCTATATCTGATTATTGCACTTGTCAATCTCATGTTGGCTTAAGTGTTTCCATCTCAATCCTGTCTATACAATGTATAAAATGCGATAAAACTTGACAAGATTGGATTGCATGTAAAAACCGTTTTGGTGAGACTGTGTGTATATTTTCATAACGGGGAGGGGCTGCGAAAGTTGATTCTTATCCTTTCCGCAAAAGCCACCGTTATAAAGGACCTAAAAATGGAGGACTTTTAATATCCGAGGTCCTAAGAGGTTAAAAGAGACCGAAAAAAATTTAAAGGCAATAAAAAGCAATTCATGCCAAATATGGGCCATTTAGGTTTCACCCAATTCTCCAAAGTTTGAGAATTTAGTTTTCCTCTATTCAAAATATAAATCTGAGGGAGTTTGGTTGGAGATTGAAAAACGGGTTTGCACTTCCTTGAAAGTCCTGAAAAAGCATGAAAATCATTTTGGACGTTATTGGTGTAGAAATCACTTTGAGCTTTGATTTGTAGATTTGATATAGTCAATGTCGTATATTTCCAACCTTTTACACCAAAGGAAGCATTTGAGTTCATTCGTTAGGAATATCCAATATTCATCGTGCACATATGTCATGCTTGTATGCTTTGATTTTCCTATCGAATTTTGATCACACCCATTCTTTTACGCTATCACCGACTTGGTTGTTTTATGTTCATTCATGGTGTGATTTTATGCCTTGTGTCACCCCGGTACTTGATTGCTTGATTTATTTCTCTCATTTGTCTATTTGGGGACATCATAAAAAGGGGGAGAATGAATTATCTGATTATGGGGGAGTTTTGAAATCTTTCTATATGTTTTTGTTTATCTCATTTCAAACTCCATACGTCACTTGGTATTTGCTTTATCTCATGTGTGTAGATACATCCTTGATAATCCCATGATACACACCCTGATGAGAAAAGCGTGAAGATTCCTGAAGAATTGAAGAACAAACGATGCAGCCTTAGTCATATGTACCTCTTTCAGTTTTGGGTTCATGGAAGGGTAGATTTGTATAGGCATTGTTCATACTTGATAATTCGGATTTTTTATGTTTGTTCCGGCATAGACATAGGGGGAGATTTGTAAGGACAATTTGTCCATCTTTATGTATATGTTATGTCATACGCCGTTACAAGATTGATGGTTGAAAAGATCACATCGTCATCAACGAAATCCGAAGATCAAAAGAAGAAGGAATTTGGGAATCAGTCCTGGACGGACCGATCCGGTTCAGAAAAAGAACCGATCCGGCTTATCGGACCGATCCGACCAACTACCGGACCGATCCGCTTTGTCAGACTCCAGTAGCCACCGGATCCATAGCAAACCGATGAAGCCTAAAGGACCGGACCGATCCGATGCCAACCAGATGGATCCGGTTTCAGAAAAAGAACCGATCCGAGTTAACCGGACCGATCCGCCTAAATGACCGGACCGATCCGACGAGGATAAACTCTGCCAGATCGTGGCCAGATTTTCTAGGGCAAAGAGTTCCTTATTTAATCCACGATCAGAGGTTGTTATAGACAAGACTTTCCCACGATTATCAGAGCATATCAACCCTAAAGTCTTCACCTATTGAGTCCTATGATTCTAGGTTTTTAGATTCACACATCTTCCTTATCTATGTGAATCAAGTTTGGTAACCCAAGAACACCATTGCTGTTGTTCAACCCCTTGTGAAGTGGACCGCTCCTTCCTCTTCATTGCAGCCCTACTGGACAGGGATAGTTCCAGCCGCCAACCCTACTGGAAAGGGATATTCCAGCCGCGACTACAGAATCCGATACCCGAGGGTAATTCTTAGTCAAAAACTTGTATTTCAGTGTAATTCGATTGTAAGCCGTTTCTCTTACAAATTATAGTGATATACAAATGGTTTTGCCCTTGTGGGGGATTTTTCCTTAAACTTTGTGTGTTGAATAATTCTTGCATGATTCCATATTGTTTCAATCACACAAAGTTAAGGAAAAATCCCCCACAGGGGCAAAACCATTTGTATATCACTATAATTTGTAAGAGAAACGGCTTACAATCGGATTACACTGAAATACAAGTTTTTGACTAAGAATTACCCTCGGGTATCGGATTCTGTAGTCGCGGCTGGAATATCCCTTTCCAGTAGGGTTGGTGGCTGGAACTATCCCTGTCCAGTAGGGCTGCAATGAAGAGGAAGGAGCGGTCCACTTCACAAGGGGTTGAACAACAGCAATGGTGTTCTTGGGTTACCAAACTTGATTCACATAGATAAGGAAGATGTGTGAATCTAAAAACCTAGAACCATAGGACTCAATAGGTGAAGACTTTAGGGTTGATATGCTCTGATAATCGTGGGAAAGTCTTGTCTATAACAACCTCTGATCGTGGATTAAATAAGGAACTCTTTGCCCTAGAAAATCTGGCCACGATCTGGCAGAGTTTATCCTCGTCGGATCGGTCCAGTCATTTAGGCGGATCGGTCCGGTTAACTCGGATCGGTTCTTTTTCTGAAACTGGATCCATCTGGTTGGCATCGGATCGGTCCGGTCCTTTAGGCTTCATCGGTTTGCTATGGATCCGGTGGCTACTGGAGTCTGACAAAGCGGATGGGTCCGGTAGTTGGTCGGATCGGTCCGATGCTTAGGGTTAATTTGGGTTTAAATGGTATTTATTATATTATTTCTTAATTGAACGCAAGCGCCAACTCTTTCAACTTATATAATTGAGTGTAATCCTTCCCTTGTTGATTAGTGGATATAGTTGTGAGATTGGAAGTACGTCGAGGATTAAAACTTAGAATTTTGTAGTAAACCGGATGATGTTTATGGGTTAGGATATAAGTATCTAAAATTACGACTTGAGAAGGGTTGATAACTTTTAATGTATATTATTCGGGGATTTGTAATCATGCAATATTTAATGACGGTATAGAAATGTAAAATATACCTCTAATAATATTGAGATATCTAAGAAGTGTGAATGCTTAGTATATGTGGTTATCTGTGTACAACATACCTACCATACTTGCTATCACGGGAGGTTGGCGTTCGATCAGGGTCATCTAATCTTTGGGTGCCTACGGGGGGATTTAGATTGGTACCTCGAGGACATAGGTCAGAGAAGGACTTATTGAGAAGTTAATAAGTCTGCTGATCATGGGAGCGTAGGTATGTACGTGACCCATGTGATGTGAACTATGTTCGCCTCTATTATGTGTGATTGTTGTTTATTGAAAACGATTCCTGATAGATTTGGAATACGTGGTCCTTATGTACGTGATGTACCGGGATTGGATTGTAGAGTATATGTGCACCGCAGCTTAGTCTCGGGGTGCCAGTATTGTATATTTATGATGAGAATAATATATTGTTAATTGAAATAAACTGTCATGTATAAATGTAAGTGTGAATAATAGCAACATTTTAGTAGAGTTAAAAATGGAAAATCTCTAGTGATTAGCATTACTAATATGGGGAACTGAGAAGAAAAGTAAAACTCTCTGTTTAAATTAAGATGTCGGGACTTAAATCGTGAATCGTATAGAAATGTTATATTGTGTATTGGACTAGTTAGATATGGGAATAACTAGTACGGGTACGATAGGAGTGCACAATTAGTTGAGAGGTGAGGAACTCATGTGAGTGCACGCACTATCATGTACTTTATATTCACTATTTAATTATATTAAACACTTGCTGTATTTTAAACTGTTTTCACAATCGGGCTCTGACCCGTTTGCTTTCAAATCTATTTTTTTGCAAAAAACTTTTTATGTGCCCAGCCACAAGGACACCAAGCATTGGAGTTCCATTCCAGTGACGTGCTGTAGCTGCTGTGGAAGTTACAGGACCTCGATAGTAGACGCATCCACTTTCTATCTTGACTCTACTTCAGACTTATTCATCTGTAGGGCATGTCGCCCCTTTCCTTTCAGAGACATCTTACTTACTCGGTTTTTATTTCATATTTTGGGTTGTAATTAAATTAATGATTGAGGCTTTGTATTTGTTCATTTCAGTATTCGGATTGTTGTGAGGTGTATTCCTCCAAATTCAGTTTATTACATCGTTATTGTATTGCGACTGTGATGTGGTTGTGGTATCAGTATTTCATAATTTATTTTGGCTGTATGTAAATCGAATTCAATTAAAATTGACAAACTCACTTTTTAAATATTAGGTGGCTAGTAATTGTTAAAACGTTTTCGACAGTGATGCTACGAACTGAACCAGATTGACATTTTGAATGAATTTGAATAAAGGAGTATCTACCCGGTATTTAACTAGTCGGGGTGTCACAACCTCCTTCCAACTCATAAACCCCGGGTCGTTGACCGTCTTTAGCAACTCGATGGATCTCTCTAATAGCTCCTACTTGTTCTCGATGGTAATCCCAAATTTGCCATATTTGGGGAGACTAGGGGCCGAGGATCCCTCTTCGCCTCCTCTACCACCGAGCCCAGACGACATCATCATTACCAGCATCATCGTCCTCGCCTTAATACCTTAAGGAGACATTTGCTGTAAAAAAATGTTATTAGTACATATAAAAAATATTAGAAGAAGACATGCAAATATGTACAATTACTACAAACCACCACCTGCCCCCACCCCCTCCCCCACCACACACACGTACACACACCACCCCCTGCCCCCCACCACACACACAATAATCCAATAATGATTAATAATTATATATACTATGTTTCATTTAATTATGTCTTATTTATATTCAAATTCAATTATTAATAATTACATATAGTATGTTTCATTTAATTATGTCTTATTTATATTCAAATTTAATTATTCAAAAGTTGAAAAATCCCACCCCCATATGGACAATAATCCAGTGGTCATGCCACTTTTAAAACTAACCAACCCAACATTTACTAAACAAAATAATCCAACAGCAATGTCTACAACAAATGTGTATCTCATACTCCTTCTAATTCATCTACTCAATTAATTCATCTACTCAATTAAACTACATTGCCCCACCCCCTTCTCCCATCCCTGCCCCCACCACGTACACGTACATGTACACACACCACCCCCTGCCCCCCACCACACACAATAATCCAATAATGATTAATAATTATATATATTATGTTTCATTTAATTATGTCTTATTTATATTCAAATTCAATTATTAATAATTATATATAGTATGTTTCATTTAATTATGTCTTATTTATATTCAAATTTAATTATTCAAAAGTTGAAAAATTCCACCCCCATATGGACAATAATCCAGTGGTCATGCCACTTTTAAAACTAGCAAACCCAACATTTACTAAACAAAATAATCCAACAGCAATGTCTATAACAAATGTGTATTCCGTACTCCTTCTAATTCATCTACTCAATTAATTCATCTACTCAATTAAACTACCTTGCCCCACCCCCTTCTCTCATCCCTTCCCCCACCCCCACCCCCTCCCCCACCACACACACGCACACGTACACGTACACACACCACCCCCTGCCCCCCACCACACACACAATAATCCAATAATGATTAATAATTATATATACTATGTTTCATTTAATTATGTCTTATTTATATTCAAATTCAATTATTAATCTATATAATATGGGAGAGGGATGTTTGAATAGTGAAACGATCTAACGGGTGTGATTTCTTCTCCTGGTGAGATCTAATGGTCTTACATTGTGCCATGTCAAATGAAGAGGATTATGACTTGGCAAATGAGACAATGCTATCTTGATCTCCAAACCCACCCCCGACTAGCTCATTCCCTTCCCTCACTCATTTCTGCTCTCTCCCCCTTTCAACACAAACCCTCTAAACACTAACCCTCCCCACCTCCTCCCTCCACCGTCGCCCTACTCCTCGATCGCCGACCTACGTCTCCACTGCCGTACACATTCACACACGCGAACCCTAACCCTAATGCTAACACGAACCTAAAACGACAATCTCCCTCTTTTCTTCATTTCGTCTCTCTCTCTTCTCTGCCCCCTCATTTAGGACCTCCCCCCTCATGCCCAAACCTCACACCTCACACGTCACACCTCACGCTGCCTCTCTCCGATAACCCTCAAGTAATTACTTACGCTGCCTCCCTGTTTATTTGTGTGTTTAGGATTTTAAGGGGTTAGGGTTTCAATTAGGTTTCGATTTGAGCTTACAATTACACACATTTGAACTGTGGGTTCGATTTGGCTGGGAATCATGGTTTTTGACAACTTTTTTTATGTTTTCTGCAGGTCTAACTATATCCTTTTTTTTACATTTTTTTTCAGATCCACATCTAGTAAACCTTCTCTCTCTCTCTCTCTCTCTTGCATTGAGATTTTGTGTTTTTTTTTGTTCAAATTAAAGTTTTATAAACCCTAATCTTTAGTTTGGTTTTTTGATTTGGGTTTTTTGTGTTTTTATCCAGATCTGATGTTGGTATATTTTTCTCTATTAGTTTATTATGTAGTGTAAACTGAATTTATATTTTTAGATTTTGGCTAAAAATAATTGCTGGATTCATTTTGTGGTTTAATGTCCTTGGTTTATCGTGACATGGTTGAATTGGTTTATTCTCGATTATCAAGTGCAAACATATAGACTTAAATCATCTTTAAGTGTTCTTTCATATTTATTCGTCTTTTTCATGTGATTTTTACACTCGCTAGCTCTGTCTCCATAGTTTTTTTCATTCATAATTGGTTCTGCTTTGATTTTATCGCAGGGAACAACTATATGTGGATTCGCTAATTCATGGATGACGAAAGCAAGTGAAATACCAACACGAAATTTAAAGAATTTGCAACACTTGAAAAAGTAAGCTTTATAAAGAAATTCATCCGATTACCCCCACATACATGATACTAATACTGGATTTGTTTTGTTTATTTTTGCTCAAACAAAGGATTTGTGATGATGGGCTCAAATTTGAGTTCATTTTTTGGTTTCAAACATGTATTTTGGAATTTTGTTCTTTTATGAACATGGGTTGCTGGATTTTTGTTCTAATTTAACTTTTTAGCTATTGTTGTTGAACACAATTAGTTGTTCTTTTGCGAACACGTTTTAAACACTTTTTAGCTATTGTTCTCTGAGTTTAACATTCTTAAATCTAGGACTTTCAAACTATTCATTTTTCTGACCTTATTTTTCAATTTTTAAACTAAGTTGAGCTTTGATTTTTATTATACTATATTAAAACTTAATGACAGTCTTTTTCCCCCTTATTTGCAGGTTATTATTTGTCTATCTCCATGAGGACAAAGCCGAATATTGAATGTAGTTATCAATTTGTGACAGAATAAATTGCATACTCCATTTTCTCCTTCTCTTTTGTCATTGTCGATGGTAAAACACCCTGTCGTCTCCGAGAACTGCCGACAGTACAGGTATTACTATCTTTACCTCTCTTTTTTCAGCTCCTTTTTTGAATCGCACACACTCAAAGACTCTTTTTTTGTTTTTTTTTTCCAGATCTGAGTTATGGATCAGATCTGAGTTTCAGATCGCACACACGAAACAAACATTTTTTCTCTTCTCTTCTTTTTTCCTTTTGATGTTTTTTTCCTTGTGTTTTTTGGCACATCTATTACTGTACCCAGTGTTAAACAAAAGTGTGTTACATGTAACTATCTATATGTATGTTTAATTGCATTTTTGTAAAATCGGAACTATCCGTAGTGCACTTAATTTTAAATCCAGTAATGAGGGTTATTATGATAAGTATCGTCGGAGTGTGCCAATTTATAGAGTAAATTTTGCATCAACTTCTTTTAATTGAGTTAATTTTACATTCTTTAATGTTTCAGGTTATTGGAGTTATAATACTCTACAAATTTTAGGTAATTTCTGAATTTTTCTTTCCGATCAATTCAGGATTTCTGAATTTCTGAATTTTTCTTTCCGAACAATTGTTCTAGCCGAGGACTTCAATGACCACTTATAAGCGATGGAAGAAACATTTCACGCCCCAATCAAGCAGCAAGAGATTCTTTAAGCTGCTTGAAAACATCAATGAATGTGGCTTGGTGGTCATTGCGTGCTTTGGGACTAGAATTACTTGATGTTTTATTATCCATTTTGTGTTTCCATTATGACAGCAAGAAAGTTATTTTTTGGCTTAGGCGCCAAGAATGGCGGCAAGATCAGATGAAATTGGCACCGGACCCAAGCTCCCGTGAGTTAATATCGACAATGGATTATACTCTTTTTATGTATTTGTCTATTTAATATGTTATCTCTCCCCTCTCTCTCTCCATGTATACAACCATGGGATTCACTGACTGTTATTTTTTTCTGTCAATTTCTGGGTTTTTGGCATTTGAAAATGCTAATTTGGGTGTTGATTAAAGGTTTAAGATCTTTCCTGCAGCAGAGACGCTCCCGAGAAATGAGGTTCTCGGTGGATACATCTTTGTATGCAACAATGATACGATGGAAGAGGATTTAAAGCGGCAGCTATTTGGTTTACGATGCAAGAGGATTTAAAGCGGCAGCTATTTGGATCGATGGAAGTTTTTGACATCATAGATACTAGATTAGTTTTCTTATTTTTTTTAGTTTACAAAACATGGTACATACTGATTGTTGGGGACTAATGGTCCAAATTGATTTAATATTTATATGTTCTGAAGATTATATTTTGTCCAAAATTGCAGATGATGCAAGGTTCGTCTACTTTGATGCCAAGGTCATTTTCTGTCAATCGATGTTGTAAACGTATGTGAAGTTGAGCAAATAATTGCAGTGAGTTATTTTGGATGAAGAGGATATATTCTCATTCAAGTCGTCTACTTAAACATGCTTCGAAGCTACTAAAAGTTGGACTTCCTATATCTTTGAGACTGTTTGGATTGCGCATGTCTCACTTCAGTGAAGACAAGGACTGTTGTTCCTACTCAAAATTGGGGAACAACCATAATTTTGACCGGAAACCAATTCGGCTACAATGAGAACTTTGGCCAGACATATTACAGTTTCAAGCACACCCGTGGATTAAAGGTATGTCATCGATCTTTGAGTTAACTTGATGTGTCAGACATAAGTATTTGTATCAAATAATGGTGTCTGATTCAGATATCTATGACCTGTGCTGTGCAAGATTCACTGACATTTACTTTCCTTTTTCGTTCCACAACACCATATATTTTCTTACTATATTATTATGTTGTGTTGAATTGAGTATCTCAATAATAAATGTTTTTTGAAACAATTTTATTTAGATGCCATTTCCCCCTATTTCGAGACTATACCACTATGTAAGTGATGCTACCATCCATTCAACGACTAGAGCCATTATACGTCTCTCTATATCGTTAATTATCGTGTAATATTTTTTTTAACTAAGACATAGTTTCACATGTTTGAATGTGGGTGCTCTCTATATCTCTATATCTTTAATTATCGTGGTATATGTGTGGAGAAACATGCTGAAAATGTGGGTGCTCTCTACATGTTTGAATTTTCTACAGGTATTTTTTGTATATATGTATTTTTTCCTTCTCTAATCTGTTTTCTTATGTTTTTAAGTAAGTGAGGACTGTGGTTGTGTTAATCAAGGTGTCAATGTCTCAATTCAATTTTTTCTCTTAGAAATTCTGTGGGTATCTCAATATGGTAGCTTCTTTTGTTGTAACCTGAATAAAGAGTTTTATCTAATAATAGCTTCTTTCTCTTAGAAGATGCACTAGCACCCGCACCAGCCGAAGCAGAGCAAGCAAAGCCAAAAGAATCAAAGCCCACTGAAGTTGTTGCTACTGCTTAATTGATCTGATATGTCTCTACATACATCGGTTGGACTACGTGGGTTTTTATAGTTGGGGTAATATAGACTGGATGGTGGAGTGATGGTAATGGTTCTAGCTGATACACGGGGTTCTTGAATAGTCCGTGATGTTTTTCACCTCGCAAAAGAGAATGCTCCTGCAATCATCTTTATAAATGAAGAGATGTTATTGCAACTGGTACAGCTGATACAGAGGTTCAGAGAATTCTTATGAAGCTCCTGAATCAGGTATGAAAGATCTAAATATTAGGATCTAAATATTAACTTTGCATATTACACTCTATAAAATCAACTGGCTTGAAGGTTCATAAAATTGGAATTCTGATGAATGTAAGATCTCACTATTTAATGTTTAGGGTGTTATATTTACTTTTTTGGAGTTGTATTAGTTGATTGATTTATTGTGGACCAAACTATGTGGATTCTATGTTAGTTTATTGAATGATAAATGTTATGGATATTATATTAATTTCATAAAACTTAGTTTTTAATTTTGAAAATTTTAACTAAATTTTTAATTAACCAGTTAGCAATGGGTATTACTCAGCTGTGGCAGGTGCAATTATTGTTAGCTGACCTCCTTAAGTGAGGCCTTAGAAGGTTTTTATTTTGTCATACATTCGGTCAACTTCAAAGTGAGGAGACACAATTTGTTAGAGCTGAGAAGAATGTAAAAGAGTTAAACCTTTCTATTGATTTAATGAAGATAGAGAGAAAAAAACTGCTTGAAAGAACTGCTCTTGCTGAAATGGATATGAAACGCTTCCTTTTCACGTTTTAAATAGTTGTTGCTCTAGGTGTTTAGTCATAGCACCACCCTTATGTATTAAAGAAAACTTTTTTCTTTTTATTATAATTTTTTTTCTTTTGGTGTACATTGGTATACTCATGCCTGTGAGTATTTTATTGTGCATATTACCACCACCCTTATGCTAGGACATTGAATTCTTCCCATGATTTTAATGGTGAGAAATCACTTGTATTGAGTTTTGTTCACTAATGTAAGGCAGGTGTGATGCTTTTTGTTCATTGCGTATGTTACTGATTATATATTTACTTATGTGATTGTTTTTTTGTTTGAGAAATTGATAAATTATGTTTATTGTATGTCAAATCGTACCGAAAACCGAGAGGGAGACTGTGATAATGGCGAGAGGTGGGAAGAAGGATGGGAAGACAGCAGTAGTAGCACCTAATCCATAAGCTAATGAGTTTCCAAAAATATGCTCTCCGATTCTCCCGCAAAGGCCTGCTCAGTTTCTCTCACCTCATCCAAGATGGTGGTCAAACACCACGGCACATACAGTTTGAGGAAGTCCCACAGAAAGAATAAATTCATATTCTCCTTTCCCGGCCTTCTAGGTCCCATATCCGAATTTGGGATTTTTTTTTATTGTTGGATTTGTTGTTACCCCTTAAATAGGGTGGATAGTCCAATAAACAAAGGAGATTATGCCCAATTTTTTTTTAAAATCGACACTTTGCTTTTTTGAGACAGTGAATTTGATTGATGAATATTGTATATTTCATTTTTTATGTGGATTTATTTGATGAATCTAGACAATTTGAATGCTATTGGACTATTTGTTGTTTGTTTTAAAATTATACTTCGAAATTTTTGCGTTTCGCTATTACGTACTTTGAAAAATTGTCGTCGTTTTGCGATTATGTACTTTGGAAAATTTCGTCGTGCCTTCAGGCACGGGCATACCCTAGTAATTATATATAGTATGTTTCATTTAATTATGTCTTATTTATATTCAAATTTAATTATTCAAAAGTTGAAAATTTTCACCCCCCATATGGACAATAATCCAGTGGTCATGCCACATTTAAAACTAACCAACCCAACATTTACTAAACAAAATAATCCAACAACAATGTCTACAACAAATGTGTATATTCAAATTCGATTATTAATAATTATATATAGTATGTCTTATTTAATTATGTCTTATTTATATTCAAATTCAATTATTAATAATTATATATAGTATATATTAATTTACTAATTTACAATAAGGGGAAATCATATATTAATTTACTAAAAAAATTAATAATCAATCAATTCTTTACAAGGGACACTACGCGCACACACACATAGACACACACGCAGCCCCCACCCCTACCCTACCACCCACCCCCCATCCCTGCCCCCACCCCCTCCCCCCTCACCCCACCCCCACCATACACACGCACACGTACACGTACACCCCCCCACCACCACACCCCCTTCCCCCTCTCCCACCACACACCACCACACACATATATACACACACATACACACACATATACACATACACACATATACACATACATATACACACATATATATACACACATACACACACATATAGAAATAAAAGAGAAAGAGAGGAAAAAAATATACCTTAGAGAGAGAGAGCTGAAATCGCTTGTAGAGAGAGAGAAAGAGGGAAACCAAAAACGGTTGGAAAAAAAAGAGTCTAGGGATTTTTTTTACTGAAGATATTATCATGGTCGTGTCAAGGTCATTGACCGTGACAATTATTTTAAGAATTGTTACGATCATTGGCCGTGACAAGTCTGTGATAAATATATTTTTCACGGACTTGTCACGGTCAATGACCGAGACACAAAACGTGAGATTCTTGTCACGGTTAATGACCGTGACAAGGGTGACCGGCTGAAAGGTGGCCTTTTGGCCATTTTGGTGTAGTGACGAAATCCCAAATGCTTTAGTGAATTATTTTAAAACTCAAGATATGATCTTTGATGGAGTTTCTCTTGTAAGGAAGATTTCCTACTGCTGATCTAGGTACCGCTTGAGGGAGGTTCTAGCCTAACAACGACTGCGGTCTTTGGGAGTACTCATGGGTGATCCTTGTTGTCTTGTGAAGTTGTTGCGGAATTCCATTGTTGATTTAGAACTACGTGTTCTTGTGGTTATCTGCGAATATTCATTGCAGATTTTGCTTGTAATCTTATGAGTATTATTAAGTGAAATAAAAAGGTTTTTCCTTTTGGATTTTTTCCTGAAATTTGTGTGTCAGCAATTATTTATGATGGTTTGATTTTTTCCACATAGTTTCATGTTTTAGGGCTGAATTTAATTTGGATAAAAATTGACTCTGATTAAATAAGTATTTAAATTGGAATTTGTGAACCCATATTTAATCAATATCACATAGCATTGTCAAAAAAAATTCTTTGGAAGCTGCAAATCAAATTCTTTTTAAATAGTGAAAAGATCAATTATCTTACATTGTTAAAATAATTATTTTCCATCTCATACCTCATTTTTATTCAAAAATATTTCTTATCCTCCATCCAAAGAATTGTTTTCCATGGAGAATAGAAAAAGTAACACCAAAAACTCATATATTTTTCTGCTCATTCAAATGAACTATTTTCCACTCATTTTCCATATTTCCAGTCAAACACACATTAATTTATCAATAGAGAAAATGATTATTGGTAAATTACTAATAAAAAAAAATTTGAAAAAGTTATTTTCAAATTAGTGGAAAATGTATTTTTCCTCTTAATAATTAGAGTAAATCACACTGTGACAACCCGCTCACCAAAATAAGGGTGGCCAGCCCAATACTCCAATATAACAGGAATCATAGATGGAATCATTCTCAGCATCACAATAAAAATATAGAGTATCCAGGATAACCACCCAATATTTCAGAAAACGGGTTGCCAAAAATTTTGTTTTTAAAGTTAAAGAAAGAATTTAAACAACCCAAATCCTGAAAAGATAGGGGAAACCCCAAGACATATATAAATAATACAACAAGAATACAATAAAGGGACCGAATGTGCAGTCGGTCAACAAACTTTATAACAGCATTTAAACAGTTTCATTAATTTATACAATACATTTCATTAGACATTTATAAAAGCTTGGGCCTCTCGCCCGAATAAAGAGACCCGATCATAGCTAGAATAAAAATGAGAACGTCTATACCAAATGTCCCGTAATACCCGCAATGCATCACGGCTCGCCGAGGACCTCGGAATAGGGATTCAAATCAGGCATCCTTGCGGCGGAGTACGTGAGCGGAGACAAGATGCATGTGCAACAAGAAATATAAACGGGTCAGGGCCCGGTTCTATATGATTACCAGATGAATAAAGAGTATGACAGTTATGAATAAAATCATGCTAAAAAGAATAAAATATATCTACACAGTTATAAAACATAACTAAGACAGAAAAGAAAAGCATGAGTAACATAAATTTAAAAGCTTTCGTTTCATTATTATGTTCCTTATCAGGAACTCATAAATTCAACATTTATGCTCTTTACTAGCATTTCGTTTCCTTATCAGGAAAATATAATTATAATTTTAAGCTCTTTATGGCTTTTATTTCAATTACATGCCCATCCTGGCATTACCATTCCTTAACAAGATTATAATCAACATCCAATGCTCTTTGTGGCATTATACTGTGCTCTTTGTGGCACTTCTTTATGCTCTTTATGGCATGTAACCCATCAAGTCCCACTTGATGATGAATAGTTATATTTATATACATATAACGATTCTAAGACCGCCCCTCCGAGTTTCCCCACTGGGCGCGCCCCTAAATGACCATCATCTTCCAGGGCCTATCTATACAAGACAACCTGGGCACCTATAACGAAACACGTCGGGAAGCGGCCATATGCCTGCGGGAGAGTCAAGACCATACCCGGAATCTCCTCACCAGCGCAGAAAATATAACATAATCGCTCATATGGCCTATGGACTATATCCACCCTGCATTCACTAGCCAGGGGGAATCACCAACCGCGCGAACTTCCCTTATGATGTCATTTAGAGAGGTGTGTTTAACCAAATCATCATTTATCATATTAATGATTAAGTAAATTATCATTTACCATCATTATCATTTCCATTTACCATTTTCAACTTCCGTTTACATTTTTGCAAATGCATGATTTCATATTATCCAAAAATCATAATCAGTTACAATTTGTAAATATATTACCTTTGTAATCCGGAGCCCTACTTAAAACATCTTATCATAATAACCTCGATAAATAAATAACCTTACAATTTTCTCCCAAGGTTCGTTGTGAAGTTATGATAAACCATCAAGACGAATCATAGCTCTATTGAGCTTCTAAGGTCTCCCAAACGTGATACTACATCTCCTAGTTTTATATTAATCAACTAGAAGAAAAGGATGCCCTAACATTAATTGGCATAACCCCAGAAAACCCCTTCTAAACCACCTCTATTCTAAGGTAGCTTTCCCACTCATCTAGAACTCTAGGACTCTAAGTTTACTTTATTCAAGAAGGTTCCTAAGTTCCTATCCTAAAATAGAAACAATAGAAAGAAATTTAGGATTTATAGTGAAAAACAAGGGACCGGTCGACCGGTCCCAATGCCGCGGTCGACCGCGTCTCCAGATTTTGCCTACAAAGAAAAACAGAAAGCTCAGAATGGATGGGTCGATCGACCGGTCGAGGACCCGCGGTCAACCGCGCCCAGGATTTAGGCCTTTGTAGGAAAGCAGTAAGCCCTCCCGCGAAGGCCCGATCGACCGGTCCTGAGACCGCGGTCGACCGGTCGTAGCAGACCTAGGGTTCTTCCTTCTTCCAAAATTAAACCCAAGTGAAAATTTCACTTTTCCCAACTCCCAAATCTCTTCTATTTTGAACCCAACCAACAACCTTTATCTACCCAAAGATTATTCTACATGATTTATAACCATTATAATTCATAATTTTATCTTCCAAATCAAATCTAGGTTTAAATACCAAAATTTCCATTTTTGATCTCCAAATATATATATGTATACATAAATATCACACAATTTATTCATCTTAAAACATATATTAGCAAGTAGAAAACTTACCTTAGACTTGAAAATTCAAATCTCTTTGAGGAAGAAGCAATCCCCATTCTTCAATCTCCAATCTCTCTCTTTTCTCGATTTATGAGATGAACAATTATAAGAATAGTATCACGTCAGTAAATTAAAGAAAGACCTGACTGGAATAGAAGGGACCTAGCAACATTCAAAAAATGTTGATATTTTCTTTCAATAACAGAGTTTTGTTATGGTCTCTCAACACATGAGTGATAATTTATAAGTCCTTGATATTGATAAAACTAAACTACATTGAGCTCCTTCTCATTATATGAATGAACTCCTTTAATCTCCTTTCCACACCGCCTCTTAACCAAAGCAAAAAAATCTGGTATAACCCTTTACACTTCAGCCTTAGTTTGTAACAAATAAACCCAAGTGTACCTAGAACAATCATCAACGATTTTTAAGAAGTACATGTACCCTTCAACAGATTCAGTATGAAAAGGGCCCCATATGTCAAGATGAATAAGATCAAATGAAGAATTAGAGATCTTGTTATTAGAGATGAAAGGTAAACGTTTTTGCTATCCAAGAGGATAAATATTACAATAAAAAGTCTTGTCGTATCTAAAACTGAAACAAGGAGTTTTATCTTTCCAAACAATACATGAAGGATGACCAAGGCGATAATGCCATAAAATGTCATTAGAAAATACAGAAACAGAACATGAAGCAGAAAACTCCATTTTATTTCCTGGAAGAGTAAGGTAATATAAGTTCCCAATCCTCTTACTCGTCCCAATCTTTAGGCCCTGAGTATTGACCTGAATCAAACAATAATCAGCATAGAAACTTAGAGAATAAGAGAGATTCCTGGTAAGTGCACTAACAGAATTCATATTATACCTGAAGTTAGGAACATATAAAAATCTATTAAGCACAAGATGTGAAGTCAATCAAACAGTTCCGATTTTATAAATTGAGGCATTGTGTCCAGTTAGCAAGATAACATAAGTGGTTGTGATATTGTCATCAAAAGATTCAAAAAAGTTCAAATCATGACACACATGGTGTGTTGCTTCTGAATCAAGAATCCAAATATGACTTGGTATACAAGTGGAAATACCAGAGATATTCGAGACAGCAGGTTGCTGAGACTGATTAAAATCTTGAGAGTGATTATGATCTTGATTATCTTGTGTAGAACCCTGCAATTGATTACAAAGGAAGGAAATCAATTATTGACACTGATTAGCAGATAGAGAATTCAGAGAAAAAGAATTATCTGGAGTTTCAGAAACAAAACTAGCTTTATTAGCGTGAGCCTTTGATTGCCCTTTATCGTGATTCATACTTTGTCCCTTGGGATTAAAACCAGGTGGATTGACATTAATTTTGTAACATTTTTCAACAGTATGACCAAAATATCCACAATGAGTACAAACCGGCTTATGTCATTTTCCTTTGTAATATCCTATCTAATTATTAGAATTCTTAGAACGCGCACCATATGCTGCTGAAATAGGAGGTATAATACATGTGGGAAATCCCACACTTCTTTGCCTTTCTTCTTAAATAACGAATGAAAAACTTTGTTGATAGGTGGTAAGGAATCTAACATGAGGATTTGTCCTCTTACTTGGCTAAATGACTCATATAAACCCATGAGAAACTGCGGGGCATGGTCCTGCACTACACCAAATCTGTCGAATTGTCACGGTCATTGACCTTGACAATTTCAACTTGTCGAGGTCAATGATCGTGACAATTCTGGACGAGACAACTTTTTTTATCACGATCATGTCACGGTCATTGACCGTGACAAGTCCGTTAGACTTATCACAGTCATGTCACGGTTAAGGACCGTGATAAACCCGTGACATTCAATAAAAAATTATCACGGTCATCGACCGTGACAAGTTCGTGACAAGTTTCTTTGTCAAGGACTTGTCACGGTCAATGACCGTGATAATTCTGGGCAGAATTGAAAAAAATCTGTTGGGCAGTATGGCCACTACCACTGCCCAGAAGTATATTTGTACATGTTATAGCAACGTTGTACCTGTTCAAACATCATATATCCAAATAAACTAGAGATAATGCAAATATACATTCAAAATAAAAACAATATGCATCACGATATAATCCAAATATCATTCAAATGTACCAACTAAAAAATAATACAATTCAATTCAAATAATGTCACTACATGTCTTGGGTAAGGTTAAATCCGAGAAGGTGAGTAGGCCACACGACATACGAATTGACACACCCACTGATATACATCGTGCCGCATTGTTCACGCAACCACAACGGGGAGTTCTCCTTCCCGGGTATCACATGCGTGACGAGCACCCTGGACTCGATGTCTTAAAGCTCACGTCCATGAACTAGTCCACCCTGGACGATATTCGGGTCCCTCAACCCCCGCCCTATCCGCTGGACATCAAATATGTCCAGTATAAACACGCTCGGCCAACCAAGCGTCGACATCAGTCGGTCGAAGGGAGCCAAATAGGGAATTGGATCATCAAAGTCCGCATGTGTCGGCGATGAAGCAGCGAGGTCCACATCCTAATCATCCCGCACCTTGTCCTCCCGCACCCTGTCCCTCACTATCTTCTCCTTCCCTTTTCCCTTGCGTTTTATTAATTTACAATGAGGGGCAATCCTACTTTCATAGTTAATCATATATTAATTTACTAATTTACAATGAAGGGCAATCATATATTAATTTACTAAAAAAATTAATAACCAATCAATTCGTTTACAAGGGACATTACGCACAAACACGCACATATACACACACGCGCACATACACACACACACGCGCGCACATTCACACACACACATGCAACCCTCCACCCCTACCCCACCACCCACCCACCTATCCCTGCCACCCCCCCCCCCTCCCCCCAATCTCCTCTATCTCCTCCTAAGGGTGACTTCAAGTATGTTTCATTTAATTTCAAGTAATTTTCAAAAAAAGTTGAAAAATCTCACCCCCATATGGACAATAATCCAGTAATCATGCCACTTTTAAAACTAACCAACCCAACATCGATCCACTATAATCCCGTACTCCTTCTAATTCATCTACTCAATTAAAGTTACAATTAAAGCTATACAATTTATTAATTAAAGCTATATAATTGTTGAGATTGCCCCACCACACACACACACCACCCCACCACACCACCCCCACCACCACACACACACACCTCAATTCTAAATTTCAAAATAACAGATCTAGCTCATAATATGTACAAGAGTAAAACATCCCCCCCCCCCCCCACCCCCACCCCTACTACCCACACGCACGCACACTACACAAGAGTGATACAAAGTAATTTTAAAAAAAGTTGAAAAATCCCACCCCAATATGGACATTAATCCAGTAGTCATACCACTTCTAAAATTAACCAACCCAACATCAATCCAACCGCAACAACAAATGTGTATCCCGTACTGCTTCTAATTTATCTACTCAATTAAATCATTTCATCAATTAAACTAACAATTAAAGTATACAATTATTAATTTACTAATTTACAATGAGGAGCAATCCTACTTTCATATGAAATGGGCACTAATTATTAATTTACTTTCATATAAAATTATACAATTAAAGTTACAATTAAAGCTATACAATTTATTTTATTAAAGCTATACAATTAAAGTTATTTCGAATCTCAACGATTATCTGTTAATGAGGGGCAATCATACTTGCGTATGAAAGGGGCAATACATATTTTATTAATCAAATTGTATGTTTCAATTATTGAGATTGCCCCACCACAAACACACCCCACCCCACCCCCACCACATACACACCACCACCACCACACACATACCACCCCATACCCTCCCCCACTACACACACGCACACACACCACACCACCCCCTGCCCCCCACCACACACACACGCACACACCTACACACACACACACACACATACACCCCACCACCTTCTGCCCCCCTCACAAGAATTATTTAGCAAGTTTAATCATTTGCCTCAAAGTTGTAGAGGTTGAATCTTCCTCGAAATCGTGGATTGGCCGAAACCTCCAAGCTTTGCTCCCCTTTCTCTTCTTCCTTTCCTCTTATCTCTTTCTCTCTAGGGCTTTCTCTTTCTCTCTAATGAGATTTTCATCTCCTGTAGGCTTTTAAGCCTTATCTCCAAAATACTCAACTTTAAATGATAATACACACTTTAAATGACTCGGTTACTCCAATTCGAGGCAAACGAACCTAAAAATATTCTGAAACCCAAATAAGACCCAAGTACGGTCATTTCGACTATCTCGACCCTTCCGGGATCAACCGCACATTCAGAATCGTCGTTCGAAATACTTTCTAACATCCCCAAATTTTGACCTCAAATGCCAATTTAATTATTCTCCAAATTAAAAATATATTATTTCTCCCAAAAATAATTAAATTATCAATCCAAAAATCACGGGGTATTACAGATGGATGGATCACTCGTACTCGATATAGGGATTTGAAGGCGTTTGAGATTGTGGACTTCATTCCTATCTTTAGGATAGAAGATAATGGGAACCTTTCTATGTGATTTTTTCGATTTATTTGTTGAAGATGGTTGGGAGATCGCATTCACTATCGCGAGGTGGAAATATTAGATTTAACAAATTTCTTTCCAATTTTTGGTCACAATGATGAGTTTTGTGATGATGGTTCGATGGTTGTTTCCATTGAGGTATATATGCTACGTGTGATCACGATAGGTGTGGGATTTGTGGATCCTTCTTGGGTTACTTGTGAGGAGTGCTCCACGACTCATTTACATAATTTGATGCTACGGAGGCTCGTCAAGAGGAATTTGAATAAAATTTGGCATCAATAGCCCGCTCCGCGTCGATCTTGTGTTAGCTCTTCATTTGGACGTATTCATCGGCCACATTCCTATTCATCGGCCATGGCGTAAATTTGTGGGTTCTCTTAAAGGATATTTTGCGAGTTGTTATGCGGGATGCTTTAAAGGATGACTTCACTCTCAAGTAGGGGAACCCGTAGATGATGCCCTAGCACACACTTTTTCGCTAGGACGAGCTCTCTTAAGTAGGGGAGAATGATGGAAATGAGTAGGGACAAATTACTCAATTTTTTTTTTTTACTTTGTACTTAGATATTTTGTACTTTAGTGATATATAGGTACTTGTTAGTACTAGAACATTTTAGAAGTGTCTAACAAGTGGGAGCACATCCAATTGGTTAGTTAGTTATACGCACTTATACTAGTGGACCCATTTGTAGATATTTTTAGATTGACTCTAGAACCTTCCTTACACAACTATAAATACCCATATATGACATCATTTGTAACGAACCAAGATTTTGAGATATGAGGATTTAAGAGAGGATTTGAGAATAGAATTAATTTCTTTTTTTAGTTGTTGTGTAGATTACATTTTTTTACGCTTTCGTACCCAAATTGACGTCACATTTATACGTATTTTGTGAAAACATAAAGATTCAAGATCATTTTGTTGAGAATAATTGTATGATAAAATGTAATCAAATTAATGAATTCTTGATTAATATTAAAGTGTTCATAAGAATGATTTTGCAATAAAATCATCATTTTTTATTCAAAACATTGAAACTATAAAAAATGAGTGATGGGGTGGGTAGAAAAGAAAATTGTGGAGCAGTTCTACTAGCTCCCAATTTTCGCCGACTTAATGATGTGTCGGCTTGTTATTGATTATTTTTGGGGTCCCACTGGCGTGAACCCCATAAACCAACCAATAACAAATCAACTCGTCATTAAGTCGGCAAAAATTCAATTAGAATGGAATTTTTGAAAATTGTATGAGAAAAAAAAACACTTATTTTTAGGACATTGAACTAATCTGTATGTAACATTAAAGGCCCGTTTGGTTCTGTATTCAGAAAACTCGATTTAAACACTATTTTTAAATACAGTTTTAAAATTCAATTTTTTGTGTTTATAATTATTGGGGTGCGTTTGGTAAACTTGTTTTTAAATACAATTTTTTGAAAATTTGACAATTAAAAAACATGTACATTTATATTATACATGTGTGTTTATGTGTGTACATAAAACTTTCATACATACATACATACATACATATATCATAAATTACATACATGTCCATTTAATATCATGTATTATATATATATATATATATATATATATATATATATATATATATATATATATATATATATATATATATATATATATTACATGTATAATTCACAATAAAATTAAATACATATATGAATTGATTTTTTTTTTAATACATGTGTACTATGTATGTTTTATATTATTCCATACATTAATAATATATGTATAAAACTATATATAAAATATACGTGATTTTTTGTACATGTACATATATATTTTTATTTATAAGAATTACACACATATTAATGTATTATGTATGAATATTATATATTAAGGTATAAATGCATTAAAATATTAAGGATGAATAATTCTGAGTTGAAAATAAAAAACAAAAATTATGAAAGACCTTTTTGCTGTGTTCTGAAAAACTTAATTATAACACAAATATATTATAATCCAGTGTTTAAAAATAAGTTGCCAAATACAATTGTTTATAAGAATTGTATTTAAATACGAAAAACAGAATTATAATTGCAAACCAAATAAACTCTAAATTTACAGCCACTCGTCTCATGTTCCAGAAACTGCTACGTGACTACCAGCTAGCATCAACTTTTAAGATTTTAAATCCAAACAACTGAAGCCCATGAAACAATCATAGAAGTAAATAAAATTAATCTGACTTTTTCGAAATATAAGAACAAAAAGCCAAAATATTTCAATCCTATCTTTCTATTGCAGTCAACCACTCATGACAGGCAAATAGTACACTCAATTAACTATCATACTAAGGGTGCATGCCAACGGCTTTGCCGCAAAGCTGAACATTTGAAGGAATGTCGTACTCATTAGCCAAACTATGGATTGGGTTGTAGACCCTGAGATAGAATTGCTGTCCCAAATACTGCCTATCCCATATTGCAGACCTCAAATTCCACATACCCTGGTTGTCCAAGGAAACTAGTATGGTGGTCCAGGAATTAGGATATACCTGCAAAATTATAAATTACAAAATCAAGAATAAAAGAAAAAAAATTGTCATGCAGATAAAAAATAGCAAAGTAATATCATAGTGGCTCTTGAAACTAGCAACTCCATACCATTTTGCCTCTTCTCACAGTTTGCGAGAATTTTGAAGAAAAATTATAGCTAGTACACATATTTTTATAATTGAAATTGAAGGGAGTTTCTCTTAAACAATCATTAGTCTTACCTGTGCAGTATGTCTGGTAAGAGCGTCTACAAAATTGTATGTCTTTCTACTAGCCTGCGACCACTGTCCAGATCCATAACTGTATTTGATTCGAAAAGGAATGATCAGAATACCCACCTTCACCAAAAAAGTATTGTAACTAAAAATAGAACTTTTGACAAAGGTCCCTTCTAAACAGTTTAATCGATTGAAATCGACTTAGTTTTTGGCTTCACAAGAAAGTCCCTCATTGAAAATGAGATTTTAGATGCAATACAAATACTTAACTATGACAATTTTAGACATGGCAGGATGACACGACACAACACAAAATTGACCCGAAATTGACACGACTTGTCGTGTTCGTGTTCGTGTTTTTTTAACACTAAGTCATGTCGTGTCGTGTTCATCTCAAAAATTGAAGAAGAAATTGACCCGAAAACACGACTCAATTGACACAATTAAGGACATGAAAACCTCAAATATAAACACGAAAAGACACGTTAGTGGCTCCATTTTAAATTAATCAAAACCGTTCATTTTCTGCCACATGTCCATATCTAAACAACTACCATATGTCTTGTTATGTCAGCCAAAACATGGTCCAAATACACAAATTGCCACACCTATTAATGGCTAAAAGAATCTTGACCGCATTTAATTTGGGATCTTAGGTATTTAGTCCCAAGTGGAATATTTTAGTTGCATCCCATCCCATGTAATGGGACATGTGTCATTTTTTGAGGAAAGGAAACGGTTACGAGAGATTATGGGACTAATATAACAATTAAAACTTTCAAAGCACAAAACTCCCGCTTAACTGCAGGATCTAGGAGAGTCAGATGTGCTTTCCCCCATATATGGAGAGGTTGCTTCCATGTCTCAAACACGAGACCAATCGTAGCTTGGGCGAGGGCACTTGCCATCGCGCCAAGATACGACTTCTACGGACATAAAATTGTGAAAGATCCTAAATAATGAGCATAGTTACTTACCCAACCACCCAGAAATCGTAACCGTCAAGATGCCAAGATTGCATTGCGTTTTCATTATTTTGAAAAACAATTTCGAGGAAATCATGGAGGGAGGCGGGCATAACAGATGTGGACAGGAATGCAGGACCTTCAGAAGGAAACCCTTGAATGGAATCCATACTATAAACTCCAGGGATGTTGAAATAATCAGCGAGCTTCAAAGGGGTATCGGCATTAATGTAAGAGACCCTGTTAACAGCATATCTTTGCTTGCCGTTGATTAGAGGTGCTGAGTTGGTCAATACAATTGTCCTAGTTGGTATAATTTTTCCATAATGATATGAACCCTGGGGGTTGGGGCGGGCTGCATTTGAAGTCAAATTCCACCTTCAAGAAACAGAAGTTAAGGGTCAAAGTCACATTTGATGTGATGGAAAACAAAGTCAAACATGAATGTATCAATCTCTGTGAGACACAACTCATGTATAGGGCGAGTTGGTTTTAGTGAACTATAAATTACATATTAAATTCCGAAGGCATTTTCACATAAAAATGGCTATGCTAAATAGTCCATGATTCACAATCCACAAGAAATAATCTAAGCAAAATGGGATTATAATAGTTTGATGATTTTTATATGATATGTTATGCCTCATGGATTTAAACCTCTTAATAATTTCAAAACACATGGTTCCATTGACATTCCATTGAGTGCTCATTTAATTCACCATTTTGTAGGGGTGGTCATGGGCCGGGCCTGGGTAGGCCCGGTCGGGCTCGGGCCGGGATATAAAATTATGAGCTATCCCAAGCCCGATCGGGCCTGGATCGGGCCTTCTTATGTAATCCCAAGCCCACCCAGATTTGAAAGCTCTTTACCCAGGCCCGTTAGCCAAGCCCGGTTACTGTTTTTTTTTAAATAAAAAAATTTATTTTTTCTTAATCAAAGACCTATTTTTTTTAATTAAAAACACGCTTTAAACTTTATATATTATAGAGTCTATATATAAAGTTCCCCACTCTATATAAAAAGACTTATTATATGTTTTTATATTTATAAAAGTTACCCACTTTATATATTTATTTATAACTTTGTAATCTTAAACTTTAATAATAAATTAATATACACACACACACACATATATATATATTAATGTTATATATATAATTCTCGGGCCTCGGGCCGGGCCTCATCGGGCTTAAGAATTCATGCCCAATCGGGCCTATCAAATTTTGCCAAGCCCGCTTTGCGGGCCTATTCACCTTACCCAAGCCCTATTTTTTTATTGGGAGGGCTTAGCGGGCCTCGGGCCTATGGCCACCCTTGCCATTTTGTACTAACCTGATTTTCAGATTTGGTAAATTCACATATGAAGTCTCATTTCTCTTGTCAAGAACTTGAATTACAAGACGATAGTCGCTTTCGTAGAACTTAAACTTTTACAGCTCCATTTTGTATGTTATGTAATATAGGTCAATTGAGCTTTATGAAAAGTGTTGGTATCATGTGTTTCAAACTCATGACATTAATTCAGAGACCTTGTGTGTGAATTCATCAATTTGGGATTCCAAAAAGTTCAAGAACTTGAACAAAACAAGCACTCTCTATGAATTAATCAACTTGCATAAGCACTAGATGTTCAAATGTGCCCTTATCCTAATTTTCAAAAACTAGCAAACTATCCTAATTTTGATGTGGCATTTTGTGACATGGAGGGAAAAAGCATATATACCTGTAGGTTCTGGCTTGCTTCATGGACCAGTGGATTCGGTAAGTTAGGTCAATAGGCACAGGTCCTGAAACCGGAGTATGGGAGTTGGTGTAGTGCAATACTGCAGTGGCGGTGAGAACCCGCCTCGTAAATCGCGTAGAGACAACAATGTAGTAGTCTTTCGGAGGTTGATCTAACGTAACTAGGACAGAAACAGATTGGCCCACATGAACATCAAGAGAATCATATGTGTTCTGCATGGTGTTAGATCCTTCAACCTCCACAAGCTTCAAATTGTGCCCCTGAATCTTGAAGTTTAACGAGGTTGACAAGCCCACGTTTGAAATCCTGAACATATAGGTTTTGCCTGAAAATCCAAATCAAGGGAAACTTTGTTAATATAATCCCAATAATATGAAAATTTGTGTAAAACAATCTTATAGAAACGTTTAACAGCTCAAATGGTGAGGATGACCTTGATCACCACTAAAGGAAGATTGAGGCTGGCCATTTATCAAGACTCCATCAGGGAAGGGAAGAGATTTTCCTGAATCCAGATACTGCTCTAGTGCCTGATACACATTAACAAATGCTACTAAGAATGTTGGAGAAAAGCATATGTAATTTGACATGAGTGAAACTCTTAAGCAGACAAGTTCATAGAACACAGACGTGCACGTGTGCACACAAACACACACACGTATAGCAGCATTGAAATACTGCTTCATAGAATTGTAGGAAGGAAAACAAACTTCTTGCACTGCTGTTTATCATCACGAAAAATGTTTTGATGAAGTCATTCTAAAATTGCTTAGTTTATTTACCAACTAGAAGATGGTCTCTCCGACTATATTGTCCGAAGAGAAATGAAATTAAGTTCGAAAATGAGGAAATCTTTGAGATAGGGTAGTACTCCCTCGGTCCGAAACTAGAAGTCAAACTTTTCCTTTTGCACGTTCAAACTAAGATTTTTGTTTAAAATTTAAGATTCTTAAGAATATAACATTCCAAACACTACAATTAATTCGACAGAAAATTACATTATTTATTTATTTTTAAGTGAACAATAAATTTGGAAGCTACAACTGTTGGAGACCTGTATCAAGACCCATATCATCTACTTAAGGAGGGTTATGTTGAATGAATGGATACCCGGATTCTTACATCATTCCTTGAAATTCTTGGCTTTCGAGATCCTTACATCAATCAGTTATTTGTTGGATGTTATGACTTCAATATATCCAAACATTAATAACGCCTCTTAAATTAAAGAGGGGAACTTTCATAAAGGGAAAGAAAAAGAAAAAGGGCCACAGGACTTTTGACCCAGCCCAGCTTGTTAACCTGACTTTAGGCCTTCAACTGATTGAGTAATGTGTTCAAACTTTTCTTGTTCTATACCATTCCTTTCACTTCAACTTAGCAGGTCACAGATAATTTAAATCTTTATGAACCCAAATATATACTTGAATGGTAGATGAGGGGGAGTTTCAAAATGTATAAACCTCACCTTGTGGCTGGTCTTGTACCAATCACCAATTAGTAAACTGAAATCTTCTGCAGGTGGAGGATAAGGGACCGGGATTCGAGGCCTTGCATAGACATTGAGTGATCCAAACCCTCCACCAGCTTTGTGCATTAAAGTTGTGGGGAAGTATGTGTACCCTCCAATCTGATCTTTGGCTTGGAACTTGTATGTAAAGTTTGAGTTTGGAGGGATAGGACAATTTGTCCCCAAAACCCCATCTTGCCAAGAGTTCTTCCTCTGCTTAATTCCATTCCTGACAGTCATAAATAAACTTCTTTTGAGACCTTATCCGAATGCAAATTGCACAAAAAGAACAGTATGGTTGGTCTATAATGTGAAAAACAATTTTTGTAGGGTAAAGAACAAAAATAAATACCTATAATAACAAGTTCCCAAACTATGACAAAACTAAAAGTAATCTTTAACGGTACATAGAGGGGGAGTTTGCCACATTTTAGATAAGGACTTTATTGATAATTAATAGTCTATGGAGTCATTTGCAAAAAGCTCAATAGTTCACCGTGTTTTTTCAGTTTTCCTTTTATTTTTTTTACGACAATTTGGGTCAAGATTCAGTAGAGGCCATTGGATTATAAATATTAGGATACAGAACCACTTTTGTAGATTGAGAAAATAGTTATGTTTTTAAACTTTTAAAATCATGCCTTAATTTGGCAACACCTTTTTTGTGTGTGTGGAAAGATAAATAAACAGATTAACAACCAGCCAGACATGCAAGTCTAAGTGGTTTATTATATAAGGCAGACAAAACATAGTAGGATCTTCAGTATGAGGTTTAAAGCTGGCAATCCATCTAATTACCATGACAGCTTCATTTAAAACGGGATATAAGCGTAACATCTAAAGATGGATCAACCTTGTGTGTTCGTGTGTGTGTGTGTGTGTGAAAGAGAGAGAGTCACCAAGTCAAGAGAACAGGCTCATCTAGCTTGTTGAAGAGGTTGAGGATAATGTTGTCATTAGTGACAACATCAAGTCTGGGACCAGGAAATTGACCATTGATGAGAATGACCTTCAAAAACAAACATTAAAATATTCAAAAATGAGACAAAAATTTGATATTTACACAACAGCTGCAATTTGATAGCGAGAATACCAAACCAAAAAAAATAAATAAATAACGAGAATAAAAATGAGTACAGATATGGTGATAATGCCAACCTGTTGAGGAACACCCAGAGGAGAGGCTGTTCCATAAGTGACAGTCCATGTAAAGTATCTATAAGGGTCCTCTGCTCTCACAATGCAAACACTCAATAATCCCACTAGACCAAAAACAACATGAAGCAAATGTGTTTTCCCCATCTGCAAAATGCCAGTAATAATATTAGATGCCGAATGCTGAATTTGGTTTGCTCAAAGACAGTGACAAGTAGTGAAAACAATACAAACATCTGAAAGGAGCAATTAAATAACAGATGGAAGAAATGGGAACATACCAACAAGGTTTGTGTAACTATTAAACAAAAAATAGAAAGAACACTCTTTTTTTCTCTGCATCAAAGTTGAAATACAACTTCTTTCGTGGTGTATATGTCTATATATGTGCTCTTAAAAGAGATTAAGTGGCCGCATTTCACGCGTTTTCGCGTAATCATGAATGAATTGCTTCACAAACAATATAAGCCATTTTTTTATTTTTATTTTGGTGTCATTATTGAGCAAAAGAGAAAAAAGGACTAAAACTGATTGTTGGTGGTTAGACCTGAATAACCCCTCAAATCTCGCTGCTGGATATCGCTGTCTTTTTTTGTTTTCCAACTAATTCTTTTAAGGGTTATCCTCATTTCTTAGGTTCATTTAAGTATCCTTTTTCTTTGATAAAAAAAATAAATAAATAAAATAGTTCCCCACCGTTTTCAGATTTTTCTTTTTTGTGTTTGACAAAGCGGAATTGGGAGTGTAAATTTATTGGGACTGTTGTGAGGACTCGAGGTGGAGATGCGAACCACTGGAAATTCAAGTCACCAAGCAGCAGGTAACGAGTGGGCCTTATTACTTTCTGGCAGGGTAAGAATTATTGTGCGCGTATGAAAGTGGGTATCTGTGCCCAAATTGAATGACGAACTTCACGTGGAGATCCCCAATATTGTTCACTAGTCGGGTGCAGTTGTAAATTTATACACTCATATTTGAATCTTGGCGGTTTTGTTTTTGGGTTAAGAACAACAGAAATTAAATGCTTCTTATAAAAAGAAGTCTTGTTCAAAATAGAGAAATTAATTTTGAGGTGCGCTCAAACTGACTCAAAAATTACTTTACGACACACAGAAAAAAAAAAAACAATAGCCATTGTTAGGAAAAAAATTGGAGCTAGGACAAATAATTTTTATTTGTACAAGATATTTTTTAATAAATTTTATTAAAAAAAATTCTCAATATGTTATGTTTTTACGTGTAGTGAATACTTATTATATATTTATAAATATGATCTATTTAAGAAAACAAATTAATGATATTTGTTAGATAAAAAAAAATCGTAAAATTTATCGAACTACATATTTAATAAATGGACTAATTAATAAAAAAAACTTTTACTTATAAAGTTGTATTTAAAAATATTTTAAGATTAGTACTAAATTTTGTATTTAATTATCATACAGAGAAAAAAATATATATCACAACTCGAGCAATAAATGTAATGAACAATAAATCATAAGATGACTTCATGGGTATCTTTCAAAATGTCTTATGCTTCTTTAGTTGTCATGTAATGACTCAAAATATAATATTAAACCCTTTAATTTCTACCCATTTTCTTCATTATCGTTAGCACCCTAATTTTCTCTAATCTTATGGGTTATTGACAATTGTAACGTGCACCTACCAACCCTTTTTCTACACTATATCATATCTATTTATTCATGGACATCAAATAAGTCGACATGGACATCAAATAAGTCGACATCCAATCTGAATAGTTACTATTATAAAAAAAAAGGTTGTTCATTTGATGAATTTCCATTCACCTTCCAGCAAAAACGACTTTAGGCGACTATACACAAAAAAAATTGGTCAATTATGTTACATATTGAGAGTGTGTGACATTTATTGTAGGTATTCAATTAAAAATTATTACCGAGTTAAAAGATCATTTCTTCTATCTTTTCAAGAAATGATGGAATAACTCACGGTGAAGAAATAAAGAGATCCTTGTATATCGAAATAAATATTAAAAAAATAATAGAAAAAATCCTATATTACCCCGTAAGAAACAAAATGGAATGGTTCTACATACTCTTATTGTCTCATATCTAAGAAAAATTAAAGAGTTAACACTCATCAAACAAATGTTAACCGAATTAGCGCATATGAACTGATAGTACATACCTTCGTTCTATCAGCTCAAGCTATCGAACTTGCCTTCCCAGAAAGCACTCGCATAAATACTCTAGGCACTAATCATGGAGTTGGGCTCTAAAGTGATTAAAAACAAAATATCATAAAATGTTATGTGATAAAAGTTCACCAATTTTTGAGTCAACTCATTTTTATATTGATTGATTATGACAATGATGCAAAAGAGGTGTAATACCCCAAATATTTTGAAAAATTATTTGAAAATAAATTATTGGAGAAAAATAAAGTCGTATATTGGGTTTAAATAATATGTTTGTGGATTGATTTTTGAGTGAAAATTACATTAATAGAATTTTGGATCTTGTTCGATATTTGGACTATTGGGTTAAACTTGGACTTAAGTTAAATTTTTATACTGGTGGGGTTGGATTTGGGACGAGCTTAGAGTGCCAAAATAATGTTAAAAAATACACAACTTGCAAAACACATGGTTTTTAAGACTAATAGATATTTATGTTCTTTAAAACTTTAATAAATGTCTAAATTTATAAAATTTCATTTTTATAAGAAAACTTTAGGATTTTGTACATAAATATATCTTAAAAAGATAAATATCCATTTAAAACATTTTATTTCATAAAATGTTTAATACTAAGTCTTCTTGAAACATATCATTTTCTCAAAACTTTGAAACCAGTTTTAAAACTATTCATGAATTAGAGGAAATAACATTTTATAACATACATGCATTATATTCTTAAAACTCTATATACAAGACCAAATACTATTGAAATATAGTTCTTTAACTTAAAGAGTACCGTTTTCCACCTCAATGAAGATCTAAAAATGGATAGAAGAGGAAGAAGATGATGGCAACCTCCCACCTCCTAAGGTGGCGTTAAAGAGGTTGTCAAGCTCTACTAGCTTGCTCCTTGAAATCTTCATGAGCCCCCCTTCAAACTCCATAATTTTGTATTCTTTTCTTCTCCAAAAATCCCTAAAAACATCTCCATAAATTTATATCCAAGCTAGCATGTTGTGTGTATGGATTTTATAGGTTTAAATGTGGTAGAATATAAGGTAAGTATGGGGGTTTAGGGTGGAGGAGTGGTGGTTCTAGGGTGGTGGATGGTGGATGATGCTTGGTGGTATAGGAACTCTTAAGAGCTAGAGAGAGAGAGAGAGAGAGAGAGAGAGAGAATCAAATTTTAAAATTAAAGAAATGGCCCCAAACACCTTCTAAATACCCCCAAACCTCTTAGGCTTTTACCTTTTGGCCCATTAAAAGTCGTAGCTCTATTTCATCTGCTCCATTGAGAGCTTGATAGCTCAAATGATCCAAGGGTCAGGATTTTGATAACATTTTCCGAATTTGAAAGTTTTGATTTTTGCAGTCGCGTTCAAACGACAACATAATTGCGTTCGAACGAGGGTCGAACGAGCTTCTAACGAAGGTGAAAATGCGAATATGTGATTTTCGTTCGATGGTCGCTTGAAGCATCGTTCCAACGAGGTAGCGATCTTATTCGAATGACCAAAGGTCTCGTTTGAATGACCCTAACTTTTCTCCAAATTATATATAAGGCCATTTTAATCCAATTAATTGCACTAAGGCCACCATATTACCCAAATATGACTCATAATTCATCTTATAGAGTCTGAAGCCCAGTTGGGTCCCATCAAATCATCAATTTACACGGATAGGATCAAAACCATGGGGACGGGTATTACATCCAATATATACTATAATAAAATCATTAATTAAGATACACTTAGTTTATTATTAGTAATAACCGATGATCATGAAGTTAATAGTACAATATCAAAACCATATGAGCTTTCATGATCTATCCATTTGTGGTACTTTTGAACTCAAGTGGAATGTCAAAGATATAACTTTTATTATTCGTTACATTTTAAAAAATAAATAAATTTAGGATAGGAAATTCGACCTTGTTAAAGGACTAATTGATATATGATGTTTTCAAGAGAAAATGCAATACTAGATTGTAAGGTTTTTGAATAAACTCTGTGACTCCTAAATCACAAGAGTTTTTTTATTTAATCCATTTTTGTATATTTTTCGCACTAAATAATTTTGAGAAGTTGTATGGGAAGCATTATATGATCAATTTTTGTGGCCTAAAATATTTTAATTTATTAATTTTTAAGATTTTGTGATAAAGCAGATGAAAAAAGAACGTTGCAAAGACCTTTTATCTAAGTCTCTTTGATGGGCGAGCAGGCTTGGGTATTATTATAAGGGACTTTTGGTGAAATGTCCATTCCAACTCAAAAGTGTGTAAAAATAGGACAACGCACACAATTTTATAAATTTAGACCATGAACTAAGATGCTCAATATACCATTTGACAACTCATAAAAAATCTTTAAAAATCCATAACTTCAAATCTACAAATCCAAAAATCACAAAATTTATATATTTGAAATCTACTTGTCGAGATCTATTAAACAACAGCCGTATTTGATATTTTTTGACAAAAAAATTAAAACGGATAAATTTACTATTTTTCACTAAAATCTCCATTTATTGGGGGGGGGGGGTAAAAGCTCCATTTTTTTCGACGAAAAACCTTATTCTCCATCTCTGACAATGGTGTCACTGGTGCGGACTAGAAAAAAAAATAGATAAGGAGAGAAACAAGGGAGAGTGAGAAACACTCCAACAAAGATTCTCAAGGACTCCGGTGAGGATTTGGCGATTCCGACAAACTGTTTAGGTGATGATTCATGTGGGTGGAGTAGGGCAAAGGTGGAGTTGTGTATTTATTTTTAGAAAGAGAGTAAGTGAATTTTAGATGGGTATGAGTAAAAGTATAAATATCTATTTAACTAAAACAAATAGCAATTTATCTATTTTATATAATCATATCTCTAAAGAAGTCACACAAATAAATGTTAGTGCACCATAAGAATTATATTTATAAATATAAAAATCAATGTCCTATAAATTTAAGGGTCAATTGTTTAATAGTCCCTACTATAAATATATATTTTTTAAAAATGACACATATTTTTAGTTTAACTCATTTAGTCCCTCAAACACTCAATATTCTCTTATTTTTATAGGGCCGCGCCAGCGGCACTCCCTTTCCAAAATATGTGGCAAAAGACGTTTTGAGGCAAAATAAAAAGGCTTGGACTAAATGAGTATTAAAAAATGTTTTACGGACTATTTGGTATATGTTCCAAATTTAAATATAAGATAAAACATTTCCTTAACCAAATTCTCTATTATTTTATAAATAGAGGAGACGTAGACTCGTTTATCTCCATGCTTAGATTCTCATCGATGGACGAAAGAAGCTGAAATATGTAGCTTTCTTCAACTCATAAACCTAGTTCACAATCTAAATCTTTAAAAAAAAAAAAATTACAACACTCAATTTTTTGTGTGCTAAAATAACATTCTACTATTTTGGCATGCCAAATTGCTCAAATGTCACCAACATGCCATACCAATTAATCATATCCCCTCTCATCCCGGCTCTTCTCCTCCATCAATATTTTTGCCAGCTCCACCTTCCACGATCTTATGTAAAACTTTATCTTCCGTTTATTTTTCCCTTCAAAAATGTTAAACACAAAAATTTTAATTAATGCTGAAATACACTTTGTTTTTGTTGCATGTATAGTGTGCTGATATATTTTAATTAACTAGGCTTTATTCATTAAATAAATTATTTATGTCAATTTAAAGTCACTTTTTAACTGTATATGTCCACTTTATATTTTCTTCAGTAATCAAACCACTTATATGTTTATTATCCGGGTTTTAAACATTAAAGTATAAGGTAAAACAAGCTCAAGTATCGATAATTAGGAATCATTAGCAATTAGTATGTGGGTCCTAGCACTACATAGTGGTTGAAATATTCCAATTCAGGACGATGGTGAGTTTGCAGAGACAAGATAATAAAAAGAAAGACAGGTATGGAGAAAAATAAGAGGGAAAAAAAATATATGCTAATTCTGGACTCTCTTCACATGTGAGCTGTTGGGCTTTATTATGGCGTGGGTACCACACACACGTAGACGCCGCAGCCGGTCTCTGCGCGTGACGCACCGCTTTGTTTTGTGATTTTGAACTAATGGCCCATAGCTTAGAGTGTGTTGGACGAGACAAAAAGGTTAGTGCTATTAGGGTAATTAATAACATCATATAATTTTGATGTCTCTTTAAAGAGAATTGACACTTGTCCTGCCTTTAATGCTCATTTAAAAGACTCTCTTATAACTCATTTACAAGACCCGTCTACTCAAATTCTCCCATTTTTACAAATAACCTTCTATGTTCTTCCATTCTTTGCATCCGGTCTACTCATTTTCCTACGTTTCTCCTCTTTATGAAAAACGATGAGTCTCTCAATGCCTGGAGCCTCTCAAATCTCACCCACCAATTTAAGAGGACAACACCCTCGAGCCTCTCAATGCCTCGAGCCCTTGAGTTCTCTCTATCTCTAATACTTCTATCTCATATTTCTTCTCAGACCATGAAAGATAATGAAGATATTAGACTTTATGGGTTTGGCAGAAGCGTTGGAGATATGAGACTTCATGGGTTTGGCAGGAGCATTGGATACTTTGAATACCCATAAACCCTCACAAGTATGAGACTTCATGGAGTTTTTTTTTTTGTTTTTTTTTTCTTGATTTGGTTTATGCATTGATGGATCGAGAAAAAATTTCTGCTTTTGGAAGGGGCGTATGAGCTGGATGGACTCCTATTTATTGTCCACTGCTATTAGCCATCTTTTTTCAAGATCTCACTCGGTTAGACATTTTTTTTCTTTTTCTTTCAGCTTCTCAGGAGGCAAAGGTTACTATGCGTGTGTGGCTCCTCTATCAACGGATCTCGGCATTCTCATGCCATAAGGTTTGGGTATCTATTGGGAATTTTTTTTCATGTTGATAATTTGGCTTCTTGACCTATTTAATCATGTTTTATTTTTGGGTATTTTTTGGCTTCTTAATCTATAAAAACAAATGACATTTTGTTGTGTATTTTTTAGCTTCTTGAAGTTTTTATTATACTCTGTTTAGACGTTTAGGGTGTTCCTTCAATTTAAAGATAATGAGTTGTGTGTGTGTGTGTGTGTGTTCTATTCTTTTTATTTTTTTTATTTCTCCATCATTAAATATTCTCCTTTCTACATTTCAATTTTATATACAATTATTTGTTTCTCATCAAATATTCTACAAATGAATTACATATATTCGTTATTCTTTTATAAATATTTTGCATTAAAAGTAACTCTATTTTTGTGAGTATATTGGTATTGCATTATATAATAAGAATTTCAAAGAACCCGCGCATCGCGCGGTAGGGGTGGCAATTCGGGTTAGTCGTGTCATTTTCGAGTCACGTTGATTTTTATTTTAGTATAAGTTTTTGGTACTTTTAAATCTATACAAGCTAATCGTGTCAAATTCGGGTAATTTCGGGTTATTACCATAAACGGATTATCGTGTCAAAAATTGTCAGCGCCAAAACTAGTTAGGTGTAAATTCGTGGAACTAAGCGATTTTGATATTTAATAGCATCTAAATTTTATACTTCTTTAATTTGATATTCATGGTTTTTTAGTACCGAATAATAACAAAGAATGTCTTCTAGCATTATGAAATATTTTAATTCTCATACCTCATTATTGAAAAAAAACAAAACTATAAATACATATATTTTCAAAATTTTACAAAATTTTCAAATATACCATGCCATACCAATCCATTGATCAACCTTATATTACATATAAAATATCAATATCTATAGAAAGACGGAGCAAATTAAGAATACGTTAGATGAGATGAGAAACGTGACCTTAATTGGTGATCACTTATTATTATATAAGATGAAGAAGATGCATAATTGCACAGAGGAGGAGAAAAGTCCCTTTGGTAAAACTAATCATCTCTTGGTATTTGGGTAATGTGGAAAATATAGAAAAAATAATATGTCACCAATGTTCCAACAAAATTCTCAATACGAGAGAATGAAAAAGATTATAAAATTAAAAAGAGAAAAAAAGGTTTTATACAGGAAGTTTAAGAGATGAAGCGAAAACTTTTGGTTAACAACATCCTAAATCGACATGATGAATTGAAATCCGAAGTTATTTGTTAACAATGCCTTGTTTCAGTAGAGAAACGAATGCTATAACATTTATAAAGTTTTTAATTAAAAATGCACTTAAAAAAATGTTCAAATACCAAAAAGTCCATTAAATATTTTTTAATACACATTTAGTCCAAGCATTATAATTGTATTCCAAAAAGTTCCTCAAACATCCATTTAAGCAATATTATCTTATTTTTGAAGTTTGCGCTAGCGGAATGTTGAGGAACTTTTTAGGACAAATAAAAAGGCTTGGACTAAAAGAAATACGTGATCCACCGTTTATTGGATCTAAAAGAAATACGTGATCCAAAGGCCTAAAAACAGAATATTTGGCATTAAAAAGAAAACAATTGCCAAGGCCTATGTTTGTTTGATATATTCATTCAAAAGTAAAAGAATATATATGCTTAGTGAGGGAGAATTGGATGGTATATAAACGGTTTGCACAATGTCCGTTTATCCTAGTTGTCTTTAATGTCATGACTCTATTTGGTTTGTAGAATCATCATCATGATAGGCTTGTATGCATTGTGTATGTTTGTTCATTGAGTTCAATCTTTATATTGTCACATGAGGTTATATTTAACTGTGATGAAGTTTGCAATCAAATGAGAACTCCGTGAACGTTTCTTAAGTGTTTGGGTCTAAATTTAATTGTTGCTAGTTCACACCCCTACACTTCCGTTTCCATATGACACATTTTTGCCATACGAGTGTGCAAACTTATTGTATTTTGTGTCATGTGTGTGTTTATATCTATATATATCTATATATATATATATATATATACACAAGTGCTTCATTGGTATATTTCTAGTTCATATATATATGATATTTGTTTGTCTCTGCCTTGCTTTTATTACCCATACGCTTTCATGACTTACCACTTTAAGCTTCAACATGTTGTTTATTAGTTCTTTATCCTTTGCCTATTCCCGAACAAAAAGGGGGAGAATGATGATAGGGGGAGAAATGGTATCTAATCCTATTATTATCGTATCTTAGTTTGGGGGAGATTTATCTTAGGGGGAGACGTCTTTCTAAGTAAATGTCATTTGTTTGATAAAGGGGAGAATTATTTTAGGGGGAGTAATTATTTAATTGCATTTATATTGTGATATTCCCTATGCATTTGATGAGTTTGCTTAAGTGTGCAGGTATTCTACTAAAGCGGCATCTTTAAAAGGCAAAGCATTTAAATCCTTGTGTTGAGTCAAGATTGGGCGTGTTATGTTTTGAGTCTAGTGAGCTTGACGGCCCTTTAGGATTTTTGTTTGATTTTTGTCCCGGAATAGCCAAAGGGGGAGATTTGTAAGGACACAAATTTTCAATTGAGTCCATATATAGTTTTGGCTCAATTTCGAAAAAAAACATTTATTCATAGAAATGTATTTGATTGTAATATTCTCAAGCCTATGAAGTGTGTGTTGAAGACGTAGCGGCAAAGAATATAAAGCTTCATCAAAATGTCAGTTTGCGTGCCTCGTTTCTACGTCATCAACTAAGGTTCCATGCTCCCAATGTATGAAGGTAATTATATTTATATAGGAGCTTGGAACAATATTTATTGGGTGTTAGGTGTAATAAAAACTGCATTTTATTTTCAGAAAGCATCAATTAGAACTTTAAAATAAGTATATAAAAGTTTCTGGGCCAAAATCGAATTTTACAAACTTTCTGGTCGTTCGTTAGAAATGTCGTTCGAACGAGTTTTTTCGTTCGAACCAGTTTTCGTTCGAACAAGTTTTTCGTTCGAACGAGTTTGCCAATGACCTTAAACTGGTCAGTCGTTCGATATGTCGTTCGAACGAGTTTTTTCGTTCTAACGAGGTATCTAACGAGATTCTAACGAGCCCAGGCTGGTCGCTCGTTAGAAGTCTCGTTCAAACGAGAGTCAAGTTCGTTCGAACGAGATGCCAGGGCGGGAACAGTTTTGAGCAGTTTTTGGCAGTTTTCACCCACTTTCCCCACTTGGTTTTTAACCAACTTTTTCAACACTTAATATGTGCGGGAAACACATTTTTCCAACCAACTTTTCCATTCCATATCCATATCTTAGAGAGAGTTTGAGAGCAAATTTATTTAGGGAAAATGTTCATGTTTTGAGTGTTAATTTTTAAAGAAAAATTCATACACACTCTAGTTTACACCCAATAGTTGTTTATTCCAAGTTTCTATATTCATATTCTTTACTTGGAGTTTTTGGCACTGGTTTTCTCTACCGAATTCAAGAAGAGACGTTTTGGGTTTGCTTCTACACCCCATCACAAAGAAGACTTTTGTTGAGATTCTACCCACTTGGAGAAAGGCTCCATGCTTGGATGACGGTGACCATATAAAGTCCCATCGGTGGATTCCGAGACCGCGGTGGTGTTCCGAGGTTGTTCGCTAGGAAGAGGTTTCTACGAGAAGGAGCGTCGAGGCTTGAGAGGGATCGAGTCAGTCGTTGTAAGTCTATCTGTCTTGTAATTGTAATTCCGTATCTAGTGGACTTGTGGCTAGGGCCGTCCGAGGTTGTTTCCCGTCTTGGGTTTTTCCTCGTATATCTTGGAGTAGTGTGACATTGTTTATTTTATCTTGCTCATTAATTTAGAATCCATGCTTAGGAAAATTTCAAGATAAAATTTGGTTTAATTATCACACTCATTTAATTTGGGACTTAAATTAAATACAAGGTAAATTTGGTTTATTCAAGTCATTTGCTAAAATTGGTTTCGCCTAACTTTGATTAATTGAAAATTATGACTTAGGCAAATTCTAGGACTTGAATTAATGAATCGGTTTAAGTGCTTCACTTGAATTAGGTTTTAATTTGTTTTGAGAAATTAAAACTTGTTGTTGTTGTTTTGAAAGTTGAACCATCACCTGTTTTACAACGCTTCCGCATCGATTTGCATAAAAGGAAATTAAAGAATTTTTAATCGAGATATAATTATTTAAATCACCGGGGATTCCACTTCTTCAAGATGTGATGGTGCCCTTAGGCACATTTCTTTCGAAGTAGATGCAACTTGACGGTTCTTATGAGATGTAGTCGGTTGCTATTTTAGAGAGTGGAGAGAGGCGATTGAGATCGCAGGTAGTATCTTTGGTTATAGTTCAATGTAGTCACCATAGTGTCGAGGAATCGACATGGGATCGCGAGGATGACATGCGGGAAAAGTATCCGCATTTCTTCTTGCGAGGTATGCCTGAATTTTGGGGGAAAAATTCCCTCATAAGGGGGGGGGGGGGGGGGGGGAGTATGTAACAACCCTCACTTTTGAGAGCCTATTTTATATTTATTTACTATATGTAGTAATTAATTATAAAATGATGGATGTTTGAGTAAATATTAATTTAATATGAAAAAGGTTAATATTTACTGAAATGTTGTATGATTACCTGATGAGTAGGTAAAAATATCCATGTGGTGACTTGTTGTGTCATAAGAATTAAAATGACATTTTGGTTTAATGAGAAACCGGAACTAAAAATGAGTTATGAAATTTCCAAATGATAGTTTGGAGGGTGTAATTAGTCCCGGTAGGTGCGATACAGTAAAAATAAGTGCTATATTGCATTTTGGTATTTCGGGAACTTTTGACTGGTTATAGCTTAAATGTGTAGTGCGTATCATTTTATCGCGTATTAGACATTTAAGTGGGCCTTTTAGACTTAAGCCCCATTTTATTTTCCCCACCCCCATTTCTATTCTTCCATTTTACACAATTGAGCCCTAGAGAGAGTAGAGAGAGGAAGAGAACTTTGGGAGAAAAAGAGAAATTTGGATATTCAAGCTTGGATTGTTGCCTACACCAAATCAAATCTGCATTTGCATGATCAAGGCAAGTAATCTACTTGCTATTATATGATTTAAGGAGAATAATTAGTTGTGATAGTTATGTTTAATCATTTTAGGGTTTTAGTTGGATTTATGGGTATTAACCCTTGTAAATGGATTTAGATGATAAATATTGTAAATGATGGTAATTAGACATCTTTTTGGTGTATTAGTTCCATTAGATTATTTGGGTTTGGTTGGTTTTGAGGTTGGGAGAAAATTTGGAGTTTAGAACTCCATAGCCATTCTTGGCAATTTCGCAGGGGCAAATCGATTCAGCCCCTAGGGAGAATCGATTCGCATAAATGCAGTTTCCCAGGTCTGTGTACCCGAATCGATTCGGGTTAAGGCCGAATAGATTCGGCAGTATGCAACATGTTGGATTTGTCTTTCGAACCGATTCGCTTTCAGGGCGAATCGATTCGGCAGGGCGAATCGATTCGGGTCCTGCAGTTTTGAGTCATTTTTCCTTTTTTAATTTTTAATCTTTTTCTTTAGGCTTAGGACCTAGGAACCTTCTTGAAAGAAGTAAACTTAGAGTCCTAGAGTATTAGTTGAGTTTGGATGCCACCCTATATTAGAATTGGGTCATCTGGGGTTTATTTCCCGGGGTATTTAAAGAAATGTCAAGGCATTTCTTCTTTTATTTAAACTTTTGAAGTTAGGAAGTTAAATGACCATGCTTGGAGACTTAGGGGCTTATCGAAATTATCTGAATTTTGGGAATTTTAGATCATAATGATCATTTGGAGATTTAGTCAGGACTTGTCAATTGAGGAAAATCAATGAAAATATTTGATGGGGATAGGTTCGCATAAAATGAACCCAAATTGTTTAAAGATGATAGGTTCAACTAAAATGAACCCAAACCGTGTTAATGAGGATATGTTCAAATAAAATGAACCCAGTTGTTAAATAATGTTAGGTTCGAATAAAAAGAACCAATCACATGGATAATGGAAATGGAAATTTGGTAATGAATATTGAATGTGGTGATGAGATTAAAAATGTAAATGTTAATTTACTATTACACACTTCTCTAAATGACATCATAAGGGAAGTTCGTGCGCTTGGTGATGCCCCCTGGCTAATGAATGCAGGGTGGATATAGTCCTAGGCCTTATGCGGGGTTTTTATATGTTTTCTGCGCTGGTGAGGGGATTCCGGGTGTGGTCCTGACTCTCCCGCAGGCATATGGCCGCTTCCCGACATTGCGTTATGATCCCAGGCTGCCTTGTTTGATAGGCCCCTGGAAGATGATGGTCATTTAGGGGCGCGCCCAGTGGGGAAACTCGGAGGGGCGGTCTTAGAATCGTTGTATGTATATGAATATAACTTTTCTGCATCAAGTGGGACTTGATGGTTATATGCCATAAAGAGCATGGATACGTGCCATAAAGTGCACGGGATTGAGATATGTGCCATAAAGAGCACTTGATACAAATGGTATTCCTATTAAGGAATGGAAAGATAAAATGGAAAGATAATTAACTATGGAAGTTAATAAATGAAAGGAAATTATATCTTCTTGATTAAACCAAATAAATGGTTTTATTCCTATTAAGGAATGTAAAGGGAGATGGAAATTTGATATATGAGAAAAGGTTTTAAATTTAAGTTATTTACTTTTCTTTCTTTTATGTAAATGACATTTCATTTCATCATTTAGTTAAATTGTGATGTAAGTTTATCATCCTTATCATTCATGCATAACTGTTCATTTCTATCATGCCTTTTATTTCTTCTGGTGATCATATAGAACCCGACCCTGACCGGTTTACTTTCCTTGTTGTGTATATGATTGTATCCACTCAGGTGCTCCCCCGCAAGGACGCCCGTTCTGATGTTCCCATTCTTTTGCTTTCGACGAGCTGTAAGATTTTGCGGGTTATTCTAGGACATTGTATTAGACGCTTTCATCTTTGTGTTTTAGATATGATCGGGTCTTTTTATCGGGTGTGTGGCCCAAACATTTGTACTTGTTTAATGAGTGTATTAAGTAAGATATTTAAACTGTTGTACTTTGTTTTATGTTGTTGTGGATCGACAGCTTATTCGATCCTTTTGTATACATTCGTTTTAGATGTATTTTATATATTCTTATGGAATTCCACTTGCTTGTCAGATTGGGTTGTTTAAATTTAATTTTCTTAACTGCATTTTAAAATTCTACACTTTTTGGCAACCCGTTTTCTGATTTATTGGGTGGTTTTCCCATATACTCAGTTTTTTTTTTGTTGATGCTGAGGATGATATCCATCCATGATTCCTGTTACGTTTGAGTATCGGGCTGGTCACCCCTTATCTCGGATCGCGAGTTGTCACAATATATATATATATATATATATATATATATATATATATATATATATATATATATATATATATATATATATATATATATCAGTGTAACTACGTGTATGGAGCACGTGACATGTGGATAAGTGAAAGGAGCAAGGAATCCTTCTAGAAGCAGGACAACTATCAAGTGACGATGGGAGAGTATGTGTCGCGTCCTGTTTGGACCCAAGAAACGACTGATGCTCAAATGAACCCAGGCGGCTATTGATGCTAAACACGACCTATTTGATCCAGGCAGTAGTCTATTGAGGTAAAAGGGGATAGAGCCGTGACCTGTTTGTTACCTATAAGCAACCAATATTGGGCATATCATTAAGCCCCCAAGCCTTAGTACCAAGAGGTGGCGAGTTGGTTCTGCGACTTTGTTCTATGCCCTTGGTGCAGTGTAATTATTCATGTCTTGAAAGTTACCTGATAGGGATGTAAAGAGCTTTCGCGGCTAATGTAATGTGACACTTCATCTTCCAGTGCCCTCTTATATAAATGGGATTGGGTCGTGGCCTTCATTACCTTAGCCAAAATTTTGAGAGCAAATTGAGAGAAAAACTTTATCTTTTTTCCCTTTGCATTTTTCAGCAATTTCCAGGTGGTGATTCTAAGGCGGTTCATGGTGGTCCAAGGCTAAGCAACTGTATATCTTCCATATTTTCATCATTTTCCAGGTAACCATCTCTTCAATTTCTTCCAATCCTGTTATTTCGATTTTTATTTTTTACATTATTCATGCTTTTGCGAATGATCTATAAATTATTAATCCATGTTTGCTTCCAACACCTTGTAAATCTACCTATAATTTTGATTTCTAAAATTTTGTAAAAATTAGGGTTTTTTGGTGTTTGAATTTTTGGGAAATTAGGGTTTTTAACTCCTGGGGTTTTTATGAATGGATTTTTTCTTGTTTGGACTGTGTTTGAGACTTTTGAATGGGTTTGGGTACTTTTTAGGTTAGGATTTGGTGTTTTCGGGCTTAGTATTTACCTTGACCCCATTTTGGATTTTATTTTTGGCAAAGAACACGTTCTTGGTGTTCTTCGCCAAAAACCTAGTTTTTTTTTTTTTTTTTTTTTTTTTTTTTTTTTAATCTTTGGAGGTTGGTAATCTAAACTGTTTACCTATTTTTGCCCATGGATGCAGCTTGGTAGCATAATGATGCCATCTTGTCGTGACCTTCCTTCTGTCCTTATGAACCCAAAATTTTCCATGGCTACAGTCCTTAGTGTAGGAGGGTAGTGAGACTGGGGTCTATGAATAACTGGAAAGGGTGAGGCGTGACCCACTCCAATGGATGCTGCCTACAAGGTCTTCAAGGTCTCCTGGTGCAACTTCTGAAGAAAACTTCTCCTTCTGGTAACAATGGAACTCAAGCTTCAACTCACTCCCTGTAAGAAGATGAACTTTCACAGCAAAAATAGTAATTTTCTCAATGGAAACACCTGAGAGTGATGGCTGTCAGTGGGGAGTGAAGGAACAAGGCACTCAGCACTAAGAGAATGAGCAGGGAGAGAATACTTAGGTAGGTCTGGTGATATTTTGGCAGAGTAATAGTGCAAATTCTATTGTCTATTCTATGACCTTGCCCAGGGGTCCTATTTATACTTGGGCACTAAGGCTGGGTTGGTACTTTTGGCGCAAAAAATTAGAGGGTTGGTGAGGGATAAAGTCTTGAGTGTACTATTTGTCCCTACCTGCAGGCAGGTCTGCCTGTCCCCTCTGGCAGATGCCCCTGGCGTCGACCAAAGTTCAAAAGCAAATATGTCTTCTAATGGAGACAAAATATCTGAATTGCTAAATATCTTTTGAAATGGTAACTTTGTAAACTTGAGGGGGGTCTCGATGACCACCTCCTCTAAAATATTTGCGAGCTTGAGGGGGGTCTCGAGGACCCCCTTCTAAAATCATTTTTCTTGAGAGGGGTTTAAAGGACCCTCTCCTCTAAAATCATTTTATAAACAGTTCTTTTCTTGCGAGCAACCAGCCCTTTGGCTGCTCACTTCACTTGTGACTAAGTGTGAGGTGTGTGAGGACTGGGTGACCCTAGGGTCTCCTACTAGTATTCTCTCAATCCTATAGTGCTAAGTGGTTGATCTTGCTCAACATACCTTGTTCCTTAGTCGCCAAGCCAAAACTCCCGGGAGGTCCCAACTAGCCTGCTTGAGCCCTGCTTGCTCAACTTGGTAACCTGTACAAGAAAGTAAAGTGTTAATACTGTTGTTCATTTAAAGACTGACGTCTCATGATGAGGAGTTGCTCGTGGTATCTACTCTCTCATCTTGGCCACTCAGGGTGGGTTCCTTCTCAATATGAGTTTCTGCCGAAACCCTTGTAATGGCACTTCTCAAATAACATTTTTGCAGTGACCCTTGCAGTGGCGCTGACCCTCTCGAATGTCATTACTGCAGTGATCCCTGCAATGGCCCTAAGCCTTGCAGTGGCGCTGACCCTCTCGAATGTCATTGCTGCAGTGACCCTTGCAGTGGCACTGACCCCTGCAGTGGTGTTGACCCTTGCAGCGGCGCTGACCCTTGCAGTGGCGCTGACTCTTGCAATGGCACTTCTCAATCTTGGACTTCTGCGGTGACCCTCGCGGGCACCTCTCGAATGCTATTGCTGTAGTGACGCTGACGCTCGCAGCGGCGCTGACCCTTGCAGCGACGCTGACACTTGCAGCGACGCTGACCCTTGTAGCGACGCTGACACTTGCAGAGGCGCTGACACTTGCAGCGGCGCTGACACTTGTAGTGGCGCTGGGGGTTCCTGCTGAATATGAGTTTCTGTCGGGACCCTGGGGTGGTTCCTTCTCAATTATGCGTTTCTGTCGGGACCCTAGGTGGGTTCCTTCTTAATACGAGTTTCTGTCGGGACCCTGGGGGGTTCCTGCTCAATATGAGTTTCTGCCGGGACCCTGGGGTGGCTCCTCCTTAATATGAGTTTCTGTCGGGACCCTGGGGGGTTCCTGCCCAATATGAGTTTCTGCCGGGACCCTGGGGGGTTCCTGCTCAATATGAGTTTCTGCCGGGACCCTGGGTTTCTTCTCAGTATTTTTAATAAAATAATATTTTTACTTTTTTATAGGTAGACACCCTTCTACACTTAGTTCTGGGATTGATTGGCTGCAGCCTTTGACTTGACCTTTTATGTATCTTTTTATAATATTACTTTTATCCGCCGCGACCTCTACCAGGATTTTCTGATCATAGTGGCTGCAGCACCTAATTGCAGAGGCATTATGCTTTTCAGGTATTGTTGCGTCTCTATGAATTGGAATCTGAAGTATTTGGAGGATTTCTAGAATAAACACTTCGGCGTACCTTCTCTCAAAATACCTCATACAAAGCCTTTGAAGACTAGTGGGCCCTGCCAACTTAAGGACTTTCCCAACTATATCACAATAGATTCTGATTCCACATAATCTTCTAATTATAGGGATTATAGGGAGGCTGCAGACTTAATGGATGAAGATGCTCACTCCAGCAATAACCCCAATGTTGAAGTGACTGGGACTTCGACTGTCCCATTTGATGTTAGGAATACTCCTGCTAGATCCTCTAGGCAATCCATCGAGATAGCTCCCACGGCACTGAACTACCAATGCATTATAAATGATGAGTGGGTTGCGTAAGTGGTTATACTCTTCCTATCGCGGAACGAAGGTCATGTTTTACTGTCTCCAATGACGGGGTTTGTTTTCCTCTTAATGCATTTATCTTAGGGATTCCGCTGCTAGTTCCTATCCAAGTGAGGAGTATTCTAAGTGCTATGAACCTAGACCCAGCCTAATTGGACCCCAATAGCTGGAGGGCCATCCTTGTTGCTCTAGTGCTTTAGCAAAAGCACTTCAACAAAGACATCACTCATGCGGAGTTCTTCTAATTTTACAGACTAAAGGAGAACTCCAAAGACTTTCCATGGTACTACTACTTCACGCTGTGGAGCGGAGATAGATATATGTATACCGAGAGGCCTACCAGTGTTAAGAACTGGAAAGGTAAATTTTTCTTTGTGTCTGGGGATAGCTAGGAAATCTTCCCCAAGGAAAGTGAGAGGGAAAAATCTTTTAGGATGCCACGGACGTGGGGACGTCCTTCCAAAGTAGGTATTCACTTACTGCAATCTGTATTCTGTAACACTCCGTATTTTTAATTATTTTTATATTGGGATTAGCTAAATTAAAAACACCCCGTATTTTTAATGATTTTTATATTGGGATTAATTAAATTAAAATGGAAAATTATAGGAAATTAATCCAGATTAAGATAAATATTAGTTAGCGAGATAAGGGTTAGTATTTATTTGTATGAATTTATTGAGTACTACTCAGTGAATGAGTAATAAATTAGTATATGATTGTCGTGAGTGAGAAATACGACAGTTACGGTAATTTAGTCGGGATGCGCGTGTCAGTCGTGTCGGGACTTAAATTTATGAGATAAATGTAATTTACTTATGGGTTATCCAAATAGTCATTTTGAGTATGCCAGTGTGTCCGAAAGGGCCGAGATAGTAAAAAAAGTATACTCAAGAATTTGGCTTAGGACCCGAGGCATTTTTAGGCCAAACCGGCACCCCATAAGGGTATTTTGGTCGTTTGGCTTTTTAGAGTAAAGGGACCAATGAATTTACGAGGGTTATATCAACATATGTGTTGAGGGTGCTAGGGTTAGAAGTTAGAAAAATAGAGAGAGAGTCCATTAAAGGAGGAAGGTGAAGGATTCCAAGGCTCCCCACACCACTTTTACACCACCACCACCACCACTGGAATTTAGATCCGAATGAGAGAAAGACAATGCCACCATTTTCTACACAAATCATCCCTACAAACTCGAGGCAAGTGTTTATCTTGCAAAACTTTGAGTGCATATACTATCCATGTTAGTGTAGGATTGAATATTTTCATGAATAAATGATTATTGGCATTAGATTGGAGATTAAATTCATGTTCTTGGGTAGAAATCATGATAGACATAATCCACTTGTGTATATAGCACGAATCTGATAATTTGGTAACATGAGAATGTGGAGAAATCTGGATTTGTTAATGTTCTTGAATAAAGAAAGAATAATTTAGTGTAGGATTAATCCAGTTTAAATGATTCTCTATGATGATTTAATGATTTGGTTACGTAAGAAATCATTTATATATGTTATTATAGGGTTAGGTACACTTGGTTGGGAGTTTGGGACTATATTATGAAGGTTTAAAGGGTTAAAAATGGTGAAAATCGAGCAGTTAAACGAAGAAGACTGAAATGTCAGGTGCGAATCGATTCGGGTTCTCCACTAAATCGATTTGGTCGCCCATATTTGGCAAAAAAATAATTTTAGTCCCTAAATCCACAAATAAATTACGGGGAGACTTTTGGGACAGTATTAAATGTTAATGAGGGAGATAGTTATTTTAGTAAGCATACGGTAAGTTTGGGGTTTCCCAAATTAAGGAGAATTAAGGCTAGGAATTATTGGTCATTGTTGATGTAAAAAATTAGATTATATCTAATTATTTAATCATAAATAAAATAAATGAGACAAAGAAATTTTAAAGTGGTTCAGCCTTATAGGAATGGCCTACGTCCACTGTTATGTTATTGCTGATTGTTTGGGAATTCTTGATTACAAGTTTTATCAAGAAATTCCGGTCCCCTTACAATGAGGATTGTACAATGTATTTATAGCCCTGAGGCTGTAATGTGAAAGGGTAATACATTCAATGCTGTACATGTGAAAGGGTCATACATTCAATGCTGTACATGTGAAAGGGTCATACATTCAATGCCCCTTAAGTGTATACATCTGAATGATAAGCATTTAATGAACAATCAAACTGTTGGTTATCCTGCTATTAATGCTTTGTTCGAGGTGCAGCTCGGACCGCCTAAGCTACTCGGTACTCAAAAGTTCCTCGTAGAGTTTTTGTTAGTCGGAGCGTCTGAGTTCCTCGGGGAAGCAGTGTTCCTCGTTGCAGTATGGTTCCTCGGAGCGTTTGAGTTCCTCGAAAGTGTTTGTTATTTCCACGTAGATTGCCACGTGTCTTCTTGTGATTAATCCATGTCAGCAAGTTAAATTTGGTATCAACAGAAGCCCCCAATGTTTCGTAGTTCGAAATTTGAGGAGTGTGGAACATTCTTTCTCGGAATATGGCAGTTTTAAATGGTCCTCTTGATTTTTAGGAGTGTTTCCTTTGTATTTATTTTTCCTTCCAAATTCGTAGAATCAGGTTTTTTTGAATTTTTATAACCGCCTCGATCTCCGCGTACTTTTTGTCCTTCTAGCCGCCGGTAGCGTAATCATTTCTTTTCGTAATCATTAACTTTACCGTTTCCCAAGATAAGGTATTTAAGCATCACAGACAATCCCATCGTCTTCTACTTTTTCAAATTTGTATCTTCGAGTTTTCCATTGTCTTACTCTCTTGTGCGTTCATCCTTTCCATAGTTCGTTGTCAACAGATCCACTCTTTTTCTGTAAGATCTTCTTCCTTCTTCTTCATTTCCTTTATTCATCATGGTTTACCTTATTGAATCTCTTGATAAGTTTCGTTCTGATTTTTCTATTCCTTCATGGGTTGTTCTGGAGGAACTTTCTGAACCTTCTGATTATTTCCGTTTGGCTGAGGGACATTGGTTCCCTAGTCTCTTTATTGCTGAATATGGCTTTTCTTTTCCGCCAAATCCTCTATGTCTGGAATTCTGTCAATATTTTGACGTTGTTCTTGCAAGAATAGCCCCCAATACATGGAGAATAGTTAATGGGGTTCATAGACTAAATCAAATTCATGGAACTCGCATAGGAATTCCAGAAATCATGTTTTGTTATAGATGGGGTGTTGGCGATAATACTTTTTATTTAAAAACTTGATTTTTAAATAGGGCTTTAGTGGTCAATCTCCCGGATGCCAATAGGGACTATTTTGAGCACGGGGTTGTTATAAAAAATTGGCAACATGCTCCTTTATCTGGAGATGAAGTGTATCAAGGTCCCAGATGCCCTCCCTATGGCAATGGGATAGGTTGTTTTTATTTCATTTTATTTATTTTGAAAATTATGCTTCTTCTATGTTTGATAAAATGTGCCACTGATAATTTAATTTTGATTTATTTGCAGTTGATAGGAAAAGAAAATCCCCAAAAGAGGCAGATGTTAATATAAGGCATTTAAAACTTATCTGGATTTTGCATCAGACTGTTGTCGACGAGCATATTAGGTCAGCCTCTTATTTTCTGCAGTACAAGAGTTATACCTCTTCTTTTACTGCTCATCCGGTGATAAGCGACGCAGAGCCAATACCAGCCTCTACAAGTTCTTCGCCTGAGTCACACATTCCTTTGAGTGTAAGGATGAAGAAAAGAAGACCTCCCACCCTTTTTGAGAAACCTTTCTCTGCTGCTGGAGAGGCAAAAAGATGTAAACATGATGTCCCAGAAGGGACAAAGAAAATTGATGCACCTCCTCCGGATGCTCCTGTGAAGGTTGCCGAGAAGCCCCTAGTGGCCCCGAGCAAGACTGATGCTCCAAAAGAAGTGATTGTCATATCACCGACCAAGAGTTCCTCCTTGGTCGAAACTATTCCTGTTCCCCCGAGGAAGCTGAAGAAGAGCTCCTCGGTCAATTTGGCTGAAACCATCTCTCAGCCCCCAACTACTGGAACTGGTGTTCCTACTTTTGTTCCCCCGAGCTCTGCCATGAGCTCGGTGAAGACTTGGATCATTCTCGAGATCCAAGGTATTGAAGAAAATCTTTCTCGAGATATGGTCACCTCATTGGCTGCTCGCCATATTTCTTCTGTAAGTCTTATTATTTTGAATTTTTCATCTTTCCCTTGTTATATCTGTCTCTGACTTGCTTTCATTTTTCTTTTCACAGTTGGTGAGCTGCTTTAATACAATTTTGAAGAAATATGAAGCTATTAAAGCTTCAAGATCCTCATCTGGTGTGGAGGATGCTCTGGTGGGCCTGACACATTCTTTGGAAGATTCTCGTCAGAAGTACGATGCTGATAAGGCAATTTGAGAGAAAAAACTTACTTCGACCGAGCAGGAGAAGGCTCAGGTTATTGAGGTCTCCAAGGGGTTGGAGAAAAAAATGAATGATTTGGAGAAGAAGAATAAAGAGCTCGAAGGGAAGCTCAAAAATGCTGGGGAGCTTGAAAATAAGCTCAAAGTTGCTGAAGAGGAGTTGGGTCAACTTCGGGAAGTAAGTCGGCAGAAGGAAGAAGCTGAGAATAAACTGAAGGCTGCTAAAAATCTTCTGTCCGAGAAGCTTTCCTCGGAGAAGTTAAAGAGGAAATTGGCTGTGAAGAAATCTTTCAGCACTGGCTGGGATAAAGGGTGGAACAAAGGCTTGGCTTCCATGATGTCGCAAGTAGAATATGGAAGCCTCAAATACTTTAGAGATGTGTGGGTCGCTGCTCTACAAGAGATAAGAGTTGAGGAAAACTCTGAATTATTTCAGTGACACATCCCTGGCCCCCCTCCAACTCCTGAAGACGAAGAAGAGGACGAAGATGCCTCTGAAGAGTCTTTCATGGTGATGGGAGAGCAAGTTTCTCATCCCCCAGCCATCCAGCCTGCTAACGAGGAACTTTAACAACTCGCTACTTCATCCGAGCAACTGCCAGCGCTCCCCGAGCAACTCTCTGTTCCCTCCGAGCAACCTACCTCCTCGTCCCAGCCTCCCGAGAAAGTTTTGGGAGACAAGGAAAAGGTGTAGAGTTGTTCGAATTTCTCTCTATATTTTTCTTTGTCAAATGTAACTTCTGAACATGTAACTCTGAACCTTGTACTTTTGACCTTTGTAATGTAATAAAATTTGAACTTTTGCTTATGCATACTGTTGATTATCTTCTTCATGCTTTGTTTTGATTATTGCTTTTTCTTTATCTACTAGTTTCTGGCCAGGATGGAATTATTGTCTGCTCACGATACAAAGCTGTTGAGGCAATGCAATGAGTATTTTAAGGCTGGTCACACAGATCTGAGTGCAGCACAAATCGTCGACATCCTCGACCAAGATGCTTCGGAACAGGCAATTGAAGCCTACCGATATTTGAAGTGTCTGCTTGATCGTGCAGTGGCCAATAATGTAGCTTATTATGATATGATTGAGGATCTCCAAGGCATTCTTGAAGAACTTCAGCAATAATATAAGGAATCCACTGCCCTTTTGCACGAGGGGTACGAGAAGAAGTATCAGCAAATTATTACCGACAAGGGATATGATAAACGATTTGCTGCTTACGATGTGAGGGAAAGAACTTTGAAAGCCGAGGTCGAGGAGTACAGGCAAATAGCCTAGTTATTAGAGCAAGAAAATAACAACTTGCAAAGAAAAGTATCTCAATTAAAATCTATTGCCTCTACCTCAAATGCTTTGGTCCCTGTGAACGATGAGGGATTCTCTTTCTTAGAGGTTGAAAATGCAAACCTGAGGGACGAATTGGAGACCTTGAAGAGAGCTGGCCCTTATACATCTTCTCGGGTACGAGCAAGAGCTCCTCGCGGACGAGCAAGAGCTGCTCGGGTTTCTGTCGAAGAACAGAGGACTCAATCTGCTTTAGAGAACCAGGCCTTCCAACTAATGGCGAAGAACCAGGCATTGGATGAGATATCTAAGAAGATCAGGGGTCTGGAAGAGCAGCTTTCTGTGCAAAATCTATCTTGGAGAATAAAAAACTCTTCATCAAAAATCTCCACGAACAGCTGGAAAGATTGACATATCAATTCCACAAACAGCCCAGGGAGTTCTGGATGGCTGGCTACAACGAAGCTCGCTACCACTTGGACGATCGTATCCAAAATGCAAATAATGAGGGCTACAAACAGGGATGGTTGAATGCTTTAGGTGTGCTGCAACTGGAACAGGGTCATTACCTGTGGGATTACCATAATCATGGGCTGCTCGACCTTCCAGTGCCACCATTCAAGCTTGATATGAGTTGGATCCCTGCTCGGGCCATCCCTCGATGTCTGATTTCCAAATACCTCGGCGATTATAATCTCTATTCAAATGTCGAGATATCTCGTCCTGATCACCTCCTAGATCGACCATCCGTGATGAATATCAGGATGTTAAAAGATATTAACTTCATAAATTCTCCTCTTGCTTTAAATGATCCGCCTGCTGGCGAGGAACCTGTTTCAGAAGCTGAGGGGAAAAAACCAATAGAATAGGAATATTGATGTAATAAATTTGTATTTCATTCCTGATGTATTTTGTTCTACATTTAATGAAATAATTTTATTTGCAAATCTTGACTGCTATTGTCTTGTAACACTTTACATCCGTGCATGTGTATCTGTTAAAAAGATAATAATATTGTGTTATTTGTCGATCAACTTATTGTCGAGTAGTCTGAATTTGTGGTAGTCATTTGGCAAAAATGATGTTTTGTTTCTCGACCAACTTAGTAATAATTTTAAAAAGTTACGAGTATAAAAAATTCTGCTCGATCACTTTCTCGTATTCATAAAATGTTTCCGACCAACCAAGGTCGGTAAATTTTCCTTTTCGACCAACTACAGTTAGTGGATTTTTCCTGTACGAGTAACTTTAGAACTTTCTGGAGTAATTTTACCTCCCGACCAACTTTAGTTGGCGTTTTCGAGAATATATTTACTTCTTAACCAACATAAGTTGGCGTTTTTAGGAATACATTTCCTAACCAACATAAGTTGGCATTTTAGGAATAGTTTTACTTCCCGTAGGAATACATTTACTTCCTAACCAACATAAGTTGGCATTTTTAGGAATACATTTCCTAACCAACATAAGTTGGCATTTTTAGGAATAGTTTTACTTCCCGTAGGAATACATTTACTTCCTAACCAACATAAGTTGGCATTTTTAGGAATACATTTATTTCCCGACCAACCTTAGTTGGCGTTTTCGGGTTTTTCGACCAACCTTAGTTGGCGTTTTCGAGAATAGATTTGAGTAGTCCGAGTTTTGCTAAGTAGTGTGTAGAACTAGTATTTCGCAAAAAATTCCAACAAAAGGAAAGAACTGGGCAGAACGTTGTCACTTTATTCATACTGATGAAACTACATTACATGAGAGTTTACATTACTGATAATATTTGCGTAGATGTTCAGAATTCCATGCATTCTTAAACTCCTCCCCTTCTAAAGTTTCTATTCTGTATGTCCCTGGTCGAACAACTTCTTTAACTCGGTAGGGTCCATGCCAGTTTGCTTCCAGTTTGTTGTGCTTTTGAATCACCTTTTTTAGCACATAGTCTCCTTCTTTCAAGTCACACTTCTTCACTCTTTTGTTTAGAACAAAGTTGTTCGCTGCTAGTAAGCAGCATTTCTAATGGTTGCTTCTTCCCTAACCTCCTCGAGCATGTCCAAGTCTAACCTTCTCATTAAATCGTTGACGAGGGAATTGAAATTCAGTATTCTGTGTGTTGGGAGACCCAATTCGGTGGGTATAACAGTTTCACTTCCAAATGCTAGCATATATGGAGATTCCCCTATTGCTACTCGGGGAGTAGTTAGGTAAGCCCATAGTACTGATTGTAGCTCGTTGATCCAATTTGCTTTCGCATCATTCAGTCTTTTCTTCAAGCCATTTAGTAGCGTTCTGTTTGTCACTTCAGTTTGTCCATTGCTTTGAGGATGGCCTGGTGCCGAGTGGACCTTCAAGATATTTGACTGACGATAATAGGCAGCGAACTCCTCGTTGTCAAATTGTGTTCCATGGTCTGTGATGAAAGCGTGAGGAAGACCATATCGACAAATGATGTTCTTCCAAATAAATTGGTACACCTTGTCGTACGTCATATTAATGAGAGGCTCAACTTCAACCCATTTAGTAAAATAATCCACAGCGACCACGAGATACTTAAATCTGCCCCTGGTTGTCGGTAATGGCCCAACCAAATCTATCCCCCATATGGCAAATGGCCAAGGAGAAGTAATGGGTGTCAATAATGCTTGGGGAGTTCTTCGGATGGAGGAGAAGCGCTGACACTTGTCACATTTCTTATCATAAGCTATACAATCATCCCTCATCATTGGCCAGTAGTATCCTTGCATCATCACCCTTTGCAAAAGAGTCCGACCTGCTACATGGGCTCCACATGACCCTTCATGGACCTCTTCAATTAAATCTTTCACCTCGGTGGGATGCACACATATTTGCAAACCTATTATAATTCCTCGTCTGTATAAAATACCATTAGTCAGTACATAACGAGCAGCCTTAAACTTCAGTTTCTTGGCTGCCAATTTGTCAGTTGGTAATTCTCCTGTCTCAATATATGCCCTGATGGGATCCATCCATGATGATCCTAAATCGAGGGTAATAAAGTTCATATCCAGATCTTCATTTATACTCCGACCAGCTAAAACTTCAATTGGGATTGTTCTTCGTAGCTCGGTACGAGTAGTTGATGCTAATCGGGCTAGGGCGTCTGCTCTCGCATTCTCCATTCTTGGTATTCAAACCAGCTGAATAGCAGCAAATTCCGACACCAGCTCCTTTGCCTTTGCATGATATCTGATCATTAATTCTCCTCTGACTGCATATACTCCCATCATTTGGTTTACGATCAATTACGAGTCACTGAAGATAATAACTTGTTATGCCCCCATGATTTTTACCAAACTAAGACCTACAATCATGGCTTCATATTCAGCCTCATTATTCGAAGCTTTGAATTGGAAACATAGGGTGTATTCCATGTCGACCTCGTCCAGACTGTTCAAAACTATCACCGCGCCACATCCTCTAGTGCATGATGAACCATCCACATACAGACTCCATATAGGTAACTCGTCTTCAAATTTCTGATCTGTCAGAGTTTCTCGATGGAAAATTTGTTGCTTCCTTTCACCATCTCCTAATATTTCTTGCTGTTCGTCGATCATCTTTTCTTGCCCTTTTACCAACCTAAGCTGGTCTGGGCTTGAATTCGATGATTCTGTAACATCTACTTGCCCTTTTACCAAGATAAGTTGGTCTGGGCTTGCATTTGATGATCCTGTAACATCCACAGGTTGATCAGCGAGCAACTTTTGCTCCTTGGGGGTATCATAATAGGTGAACTCTGCTATAAAATCTGCTACAGCTTGCCCTTTTAGCGATGATCTGGGTTCATAAACTATATCATATTCACCAAGTTCTATTGCCCAGCACGTCAATCTTCCTGATTTCTCTGGTTTATGAAGGGCTTGTCTCAATGGCATGTCAGTATATACTACTACAGTATGAGCCTGGAAGTATGGCTTCATTCTTCTACTTGCCTCGATCAATGCTAGTGCTAATTTTTCCACCTTTGGATATCTGATCTCTGCTCCTCGGAAGGCCTTACTTGTGTAGTAGATTGGTTTTTGTACTTCATTCTCCATTCTTATCAATGCCGAACTAACTGCATTCATGGATACTGCCAGATACAAGTATAATTTTTCTCCCATCACTGGCCTGGATAACAGTGGAGGTGTTCCCAAATATTTCTTCAAGTCTTAAAAAGCCTTCTCACATTCATCATTCCACTCAAAAGTCTTTCGGAGTGTCTTGAAGAATGAGAGACATCGATCAATTGCTCGCGATACAAATCTTTTGAGTGCTGTTACTCATCCTGTAAGACTTTGCACCTCTTTCTTCGTCGTTGGGGATCGCAGCCCTAGCAGAGCTTTGATCTTTTTAGGGTTAGCTTCAATGCCTCACTGATTGACAATGTATCCAAGAAACATGCCTTCTCATACTCCGAATATGCACTTCGTCGGGTTCAACTTCATTTGATATTTATCTAGTTGATCAAAGGTATGGCTTAAGTCAACTAGATGATCAGCAGCTTTCTTGCTCTTTGTCAGCATATCGTCAACATAGACTTCCATATTGTAACTGATTTGTTCTGTAAACACTTTGTTCATCAGCCGTTGATATGTTGCACTAGCATTTTTCAAACCAAAAGGCATAACATTATAACAATAAGTTCCCCTAGGGGTAATGATAAAGTAAGTCTGAGGAGAGGTTATTGTAGTCTTTGGGAGGTTTGGATTTAGAAACCCGTCAACCTTCGCTAGGAAGGATTTTGAGGAAGATGTTTCTCTTATGGAGAAATAGGTTTAGGAGTAATGATTTTCCTGTAAGAAGTAGAAGGTCTTGAATTGAGATCCTTGGATGAGGTGAAACCATTAGATTATGGAAGTATAAGGTAGAATACCTTTCTTTGGGTTTAAGTCATACTTTGTGCGATACCGGGAACGTCGAGAGTTATAATATTGAATTCCGGAGGTGAGGAATGTTAAGGTTCGCTGAATAGTGACTATAAGACTATTGTCTTATGGGTAGGTAGGGCATGTGATTATAGTGCGCCTAAGAGGGGAGACTTATATTGTGGAAAGACATTAATGTATGTAAAGAAGTTTTAGAGTTGAGAGATTTAAAGTTTAGTAGGGGTATGTTGAGCGGATAATTTAGCTCATAGTTGTGCTAGTTTTGAGAACTAGATATTGGCTAGAGTATTGTATTTGTTGAGGCCTTGTGTCTTAAACATAAGGTGTTTGTTTGGCGTGTCGAAAGACGCGGAATATATTTATATTGTATTATTGTATAGGCCCTCGGACAATATCTAAAATATGAAAAATATTTTATAAAGCCTTAACCCTGGCTCAACTAATCTCAATCCCCGACGTAGCTACACAGTAGTGTATTGGGAGGGTTCCTTGTTTGGATTTCGCTTAAATGACCTCCCCCGCACGAATGTAGCTAGCGTCAGGAATTGAGGAGAGTTCAACCATTGGGAATTTTAAACTTTTATATAATTAGTATATTGTTATAAACTATATTATCGAGGGTTATCTTACAATTTGAGGCTAATGGAGCCTGATTAGGATTTTACGAGTGGAAACTCGGATACGGGGTGTATGGGCACCCTGGGTAGTTATTTGTTTTAAAATCCATATGGTTCGACATGAGAACTAGAGAGGATCGGTATAGTGATCCTAAGACTTGATGTTAGGACTAGATGGTATTGAGGTCCTAGGCATATCTTAAATTTCGCGGACGAAATTCTTGTAAGGGGGGGAGATTGTAACACCCCACGACTTTGGAGACTGAGAAATTAAATTTTTGGGAAGATAAAATTTAATTAAATTGGAGAATTTTAGAATTTGGGAAATGAGGTCCAAAAATAGAAAATATTTTAAAGTATTCCGGATGATGATTTTGAGGGTAACATCGACCCCGGAAGGGTCGAGATAGTCAAAATGACTGTCATTGGGTTTTATTTCGGCCCCGTAATATTTTTAAGTCAGTTTGACTCTAATTGGTCTAAACGAGTCATTTAAAGTGTGCATTAACATTTAAAACTGGGTTTGTTGTTTTAAAGGATTGGAGGCTTACGGATGAAGCCTTCTCAAATAGAGAAAGAGAGAAAGAAAAAGGAAGAAAGAAAGAAGAAGGAAAAGAAGAGAGAGAGGAAGAAAAAGCTTGGGATTTTCGGCTCAACCGCGACATCGAGGATGATTGAACCTCTACAAATCTGAGGCAAGTGTTAAATCTTGCTAAATAGCTATTTGTGTATTTTATTTCATAATTTGTGGGGTAAAGAAATGGATTTTTGGGTATTAACATCAAAACCTAGATTTTTAGGTTTAATCTTGAAATCAATGTTTGAATTGAGATTTAATGACATAGAAATGGTTGGGATCAACTTTGGGTTGGTTAATGGGCTTAAAATCATGATTTGATGAAGGATTGGGGGTTGGAATGAGAAATTTAGGGTTTAGAATTCGTGGGTTTTGAAGAAGCAGATGAACCCTTCAAAAATTGCAGGTCCGAATCGATTCGCCCCCTCAAGCGAATCGATTCGGTTTGGTAAAATTGGCAGGTCTGCATTGACCGAATCGATTCGGACCCCAAGCCGAATCGATTCGGCCTATTGCAGAAGCCCAGGTCTTTGGACCCGAATCGATTCGCCTTGGAGGCCGAATCGATTCGGAAACAAGGCATTTTGAGGTATTTTCTCCATAGTGAATTCAAACCCTTTTTGGTTGGGTTTATTGATTTGGGGCCTTCTCTTATGATGAAAGAGATATGTTCTTGGAGACACATAAAGGGTTTCTCACACATTAGAATTTTGGGGACTCCTTAGGGTAATTTGGGAGAAATGTATCCATGTATGTATTTGGAGTTATGTATAGAGATTTTGGGGAAACCCTTTGGGATTGGGAGTCCTAATTGTAGATTAAAAGTAAGTGTAGATGTGATGTGAGGCTAAGAACTCTTAGAGAGATCTTAGATTAGGGTATTCTCAAAAGTGATCGAACCATAGTCGAAATCGAGGGAAATGAGATTATTTGATGATTGAAAGAATGAGCTTGAGGCTGATAGACTATTAGTTATATGTATACCGATAGTCAAAATGATTACTAGATTCTTTAATGTACTCGGAGATATAGATGATATGTGTAGTGAAAGATTCCTACACAAACTCTTGGGTGATAGCCCTAATGTTGAATATATATAGGTATGGATATATACATATGGTTTTGGGAGACTATTCATCATAGGAAAATGATCGAATATGTTTCAAGTATGGGATTATATTCACGTATCGAGGTAAATTAAAGGAATTGTGGTGACGGCTTGTATATTGAGGACTATGTATACTTATAGCCAGGTATATATATATCTTTTACATATGAACAAGAATTAGTTGATATAAATAGATAAGGATATGTGAATATGTGTTGATATATATATATATATATATATCTGTAGGTATATAGATATATGGATATCTTTATGTTGTGGACATACATGGTATGGATATTTAAACCGTGTACGATGGTTTATTATTTGATCATATGATTGGATCATATGGATTATATATATATGATGTATGTAAATGATATATATACTTAATTGGTTAAGCATACCCCTCTCATGCTATCATTGGGAAGTTGCGCGCGTAGAGGGTGAGCATCCTGGCTAGAAAAGAAGGGTGTGGATATTCCCCAGGTCATAGTCGTCCCGTGTGTTACTATATGATATATATATATTTATTTTGGGATGAGACGTGATGGGTATGTTTCGTCTCATTGCCGGTTTGGAGCTATGACCGCTTCCCGGGACATCGTGTGCGTGAGTTTACCACGAGATGGGTGTCGTTTAGTCCCACCATGGTGGCCCCAGTTTTGCTACGTGAGCCGGGCACTGGGAAGATGATAGCATTGATGCAGTTTATCGGCGATATATATAGCTGGGTATATTATGTGCATGGCCTTGTACATCATATGTAGTATGTACACTTGGCTATTGGATTGATGATGATATATATACGGTTAGAAATAAATACCTATATATATATATATATATTTATATTTATATCCTATAGACGAAAGGATATGGACTTTTATGAAGTACATCTTAGATGATTATGGTGTACTAGATTGATGGGGGTTGATGTATTGCACATAAGGTATAATTCGGTTACATCATCCCAAGGATATTATTGGAGATTCTTTTATTTTATTCTATTTGTTTTCTTCTTTTTTCTTTAGGAGTTATAGTTAGTAGTAATGGTAGTATTAACTTGTATGTTGAGGATTATGGATCTCTAGGATCGACATTGCCCAGGAGTAGTGTAACGAGGTGGTTCCTTGTTTGGATTTTGCTTTGCGAGACACCTCACGCACGAAACGCAGTGCCATGTCGAGATTTGAGAGAAGTAATTCCATTGGTGGCATCTCGGATCTCTGGTCTTGACCTTGTCAGGAGTAGTGTACGGGGCGGTTCCTTGTTTGGATTTCGCTTTGCGAGACTCCCCACGCACGAAACGTAGTACAATTTTGGGATTAGAGAGAAGTCTTGCCAATATTCCATGTGCATGTTATTAAGTATAGTAATTATTACGTTTTAGCCTATATATATATATATATATATATATATATATATATATATATATATATATATATATATATATATATATATATGTATATGTATAGGGGAAATGTTTTAGGAATTATGATGATTATAATTCATAAGATTATTAATAGGAATTCACTAAGCCTATTATGGCATAATTGTTGTAATCATAATCTAGTGGGTTTAGAAATGGGTGGATCCTTAGATTATGACGGGAGGGTAGCTCTCGTGGATATAGGCTAGGCCTGATAAGTTAGGTTGTCCTAAAATCAATGGGGGTAATTTAACTAAAATTTGAGGACGCGAATAGGGCGCGCCTTTAGATGAGAGGTGAGTTGGGGTTCCACGAGAGTGCGGTCTCACTTTAATTGTGAAATAAAGTGCACCGGTATTTATTATGCACGGTTAACACACTTGCTAAATATTTTCATAATTCGGGGCTCTGACCCGTTTACTTTTCTCTCCTGCCTGTACATATATATTATTACAGGTATCCTACCGCATGGATGCCGGATGACCTTCTGTCCAGAGTCTTGGGAGCCGTGACAGATGCGGACTGTTGCGGGATGTATTTTGTAGCCGCTTCTTACTTCTTTAAAATTCTAGGTAAGGATTCATGTTGTATATCGGGTTTGTACCCTAGGGATATTTGTAGATATTTATATTTATTCCATTCCAGTTATTGTATTAGCTGTGACCCGACAGCTTATTCGGGTCTACTTTCGTACATTCAGTTGTAGTTATTTATTTTGTTTTAATATAGCATTTCGTTTATCCTAGTTCTTTCTTGCACCTCTCTTATTTATTAGAAATTTTGTAGTGTTGGGTTGTGTTATGTTGCATGTTTTAATTTATTTAACATCTCGCTTATATGATATCGGGTAGTTAGTCCTATATTATATAGTACCGACAGTTGATGTTGAGACTGGACCATCTGAAATTCCTGATTTAATATAGTATAGGGCTGGCCACCCGTTATATTTTAAGCGGGGTGTTACAGATGGTATCAGAGCATCAGGTTCTAGAGTCTTTAGGATCTGTGCGAGTTATGGATTCTTCCATTAACGTTCTTGACATAAAGCCCTATAAATAGGACTGTTGTGTTCACTGTGTTGTTTTCTTCTGTGAAGTATATTCACTTGATTGACGTTCTGATAACAGTTGCTCTTGTTTCGCTTCAGACGTCGCCTAGATTTTTGTTGTCTAGGAATGGATAGGATTAGAAGTACAATACCCATAGCATATTTTGGGTACGCTTTGATCGGGGGTAGTTGTTTTCCCCGATTCTGGAGGAGTTATTGAGGAGATTTCTAGCAATGGTTCGAGGTGATTTGTCGACAGTTGAGTAAAAAAGGAAAATTTACTCGAATGACAAACCTTGGACTTGATAAAGTAAGTCTGAGGAGAGGTTATTGTAGTCTTTGGGAGGTTTGGATTTAGAAACCCGTCAACCTTCGCTAGGAAGGATTTTGAGGAAGATGTTTCTCTTATGGAGAAATAGGTTTAGGAGTAATGATTTTCCTGGAAGAAGTAGAGGGTCTTGAATTGAGATCCTTGGATTAGGTGAAACCATTACATTATGGAAGTATAAGGTAGAATACCTTTCTTTGGGTTTAAGTCATACTTTGTGCGATACCGGGAACGTCGAGAGTTATAATATTGAATTACGGAGGTGTGGGATGTTAAGGTTCGCTGAATAGTGACTATAAGACTATTGTCTTATGGGTAGGTAGGGCATGTGATTATAGTGCGCCTAAGAGGGGAGACTTATATTGTGGAAAGACGTTAATGTATGTAAAGAAGTTTTAGAGTTGAGAGATTTAAAGTTTAGTAGGGGTATGTTGAGCGGATAATTTAGCTCATAGTTGTGCTAGTTTTGAGAACTAGATATTGGCTAGAGTATTGTATTTATTGAGGCCTTGTGTCTTAAACATAAGGTGTTTGTTTGGCGTGTCGAAAGACGCGAAATATATTTATATTGTATTATTGTATAGGCCCTCGGGCAATATCTAAAATATGAAAAATATTTTATAAAACCTTAACCCTGGCTCAACTAATCTCAATCCCCGACGTAGCTACACAGTAGTGTATTGGGAGGGTTCCTTGTTTGGATTTCGCTTGCGAGACCTCCCCCGCACGAAGGTAGCTAGCGTCAGGAATTGAGGAGAGTTCAACCATTGGGAATTTTAAACTTTTATATAATTAGTATATTGTTATAAACTATATTACCGAGGCTTATCTTACAATTTGAGGCTAATGGAGCCTGATTAGGATTTTACGAGTGGAAACTCGGATACGGGGTGTATGGGCACCCCGGGGTAGTTATTTGTTTTAAAATCCATATGGTTCGACATGAGAACTAGAGAGGATCGGTATAGTGATCCTAAGACTTGATGTTAGGACTAGATGGTATTAAGGTCCTAGGCATATCTTAAATTTCGCAGACGAAATTCTTGTAAGAGGGGGAGATTGTAACACCCCACGACTTTGGAGACTGAGAAATTAAATTTTTGGGAAGATAAAATTTAATTAAATTGGAGAATTTTAGAATTTGGGAAATGAGGTCCAAAAATAGAAAATATTTTAAAGTATTCCGGATGATGATTTTGAGGGTACCATCGACCCCGGAAGGGTCGAGATAGTCAAAATGACTGTCATTGGGTTTTATTTCGGCCCCGGAATATTTTTAAGTAAGTTTGACTCTAATTGGTCTAAACGAGTCATTTAAAGTGTGTATTAACATTTAAAACTGGGTTTGTTGTTTTAAAGGATTGGAGGCTTACGGATGAAGCCTTCTCAAATAGAGAAAGAGAGAAAGAAAAAGGAAGAAAGAAAGAAGAAGGAAAAGAAGAGAGAGAGGAAGAAAAAGCTTGGGATTTTTGGCCCAACCGCGACATCGAGGATGATCGAACCTCTACAAATCTGAGGCAAGTGTTAAATCTTGCTAAATAGCTATTTGTGTATTTTATTTCATAATTTGGGGGGTAAAGAAATGGATTTTTGGGTATTAACATCAAAACCTAGATTTTTAGGTTTAATCTTGAAATCAATGTTTGAATTGAGATTTAATGACATAGAAATGGTTGGGATCAACTTTGGGTTGGTTAATGGGCTTAAAATCATGATTTGATGAAGGATTGGGGGTTGGAATGAGAAATTTAGGGTTTAGAATTCGTGGGTTTTGAAGAAGCAGATGAACCCTTCAAAAATTGCAGGTCCGAATCGATTCGCCCCCTCAAGCGAATCGATTCGATTTGGTAAAATTGGCAGGTCTGCATTGACCGAATCGATTTGGACCCCAAGCCGAATCGATTCGGCCTATTGCAGAAGCCCAGGTCTTTGGACCCGAATCGATTCGCCTTGGAGGCCGAATCGATTCGGAAACAGGGCATTTTGAGGTATTTTCTCCATAGTGAATTCAAACCCTTTTTGGTTGGGTTTATTGATTTGGGGCCTTCTCTTATGATGAAAGAGATATGTTCTTGGAGACACATAAAGGGTTTCTCACACATTAGAATTTTGGGGACTCCTTAGGGTAATTTGGGAGAAATGTATCCATGTATGTATTTGGAGTTATGTATAGAGATTTTGGGGAAACCCTTTGGGATTGGGAATCCTAATTGTAGATTAAAAGTAAGTGTAGATGTGATGTGAGGCTAAGAACTCTTAGAGAGATCTTAGATTAGGGTATTCTCAAAAGTGATCGAAGCATAGTCGAAATCGAGGGAAATGAGATTATTTGATGATTGAAAGAATGAGCTTGAGGCTGATAGACTATTAGTTATATGTATACCGATAGTCAAAATGATTACTAGATTCTTTAATGTACTCGGAGATATAGATGATATGTGTAGTGAAAGATTCCTACACAAACTCTTGGGTGATAGCCCTAATGTTGAATATATATAGGTATGGATATATACATATGGTTTTGGGAGACTATTCATCATAGGAAAATGATCGAATATGTTTCAAGTATGGGATTATATTCACGTATCGAGGTAAATTAAAGGAATTGTGGTGACGGCTTGTATATTGAGGACTATGTATACTTATAGCCAGGTATATATATATCTTATACATATGAACAAGAATTAGTTGATATATATAGATAAGGATATGTGAATATGTGTTGATATATATATATATATCTGTAGGTATATAGATATATGGATATCTTTATGTTGTGGACATACATGGTATGGATATTTAAACCGTGTACGATGGTTTATTATTTGATCATATGATTGGATCATATGGATTATATATATATGATGTATGTAAATGATATATATATACTTAATTGGTTAAGCATACCCCGCTCATGCTATCATTGGGAAGTTGCGCGCGTAGAGGGTGAGCATCCTGGCTAGAAAAGCAGGGTGTGGATATTCCCCAGGTCATAGTCATCCCGTGTGTTACTATATGATATATATTTATTTTGGGATGAGACGTGATGGGTATGTTTCGTCTCATTGCCGGTTTGGAGCTATGACCGCTTCCCGGGACGTCGTGTGCGTGAGTTTACCACGAGATGGGTATCGTTTAGTCCCACCATGGTGGCCCCAGTTTTGCTACATGAGTCGGGCACTGGGAAGATGATAGCATTGATGCAGTTTATCGGTGATATATATAGCCGGGTATATTATGTGCATGGCCTTGTACATCATATGTAGTATGTACACTTGGCTATTGGATTGATGATGATATATGTACGGTTAGAAATAAATACCTATATATATATATATATATCCTATAGACGAAAGGATATGGACTTTTATGAAGTACATCTTAGATGATTATGGTGTACTAGATTGATGGGGGTTGATGTATCGCACATAAGGTATAATTCGGTTACATCATCCCAAGGATATTATTGGAGATTCTTTTATTTTATTCTATTTGTTTTCTTCTTTTTTCTTTAGGAGTTATAGTTAGTAGTAATGGTAGTATTAACTTGTATGTTGAGGATTACGGATCTCTAGGATCGACATTGCCCAGGAGTAGTGTAACGAGGTGGTTCCTTGTTTGGATTTCGCTTTGCGAGACACCTCATGCACGAAACGCAGTGCCATGTCGAGATTTGAGAGAAGTAATTCCATAGGTGGCATCTCGGATCTCTGGTTTTGACCTTGTCAGGAGTAGTGTAACAGGGCGGTTCCTTGTTTGGATTTCGCTTTGCGAGACTCCCCACGCACGAAACCTAGTACAATTTTGGGATTAGAGAGAAGTCTTGCCAATATTCCATGTGCATGTTATTAAGTATAGTAATTCTTACGTTTTAGCCTATATATATATATATATATATATATATATATATATATATATATATATATATATGTATATGTATAGGGGAAATGTTTTAGGAATTATGATGATTATAATTCATAAGATTATTAATAGGAATTCACTAAGCCTATTATGGCATAATTGTTGTAATCATAATCTAATGGGTTTAGAAATGGGTGGATCCTTAGATTATGACGGGATGGTAGCTCTCGTGGATATAGGCTAGGCCTGATAAGTTAGGTTGTCCTAAAATCAATGGGGGTAATTTAACTAAAATTTGAGGACGCGAATAGGGCGCTCCTTTAGATGAGAGGTGAGTTGGGGTTCCACGAGAGTGCGGTCTCACTTTAATTGTGAAATAAAGTGCACCGGTATTTATTATGCACGGTTAACACACTTGCTAAATATTTTCATAATTCGGGGCTCTGACCCGTTTACTTTTCTCTCCTGCCTGTACATATATATTATTACAGGTATCCTATCGCATGGATGCCGGATGACCTTCTGTCCAGAGTCTTGGGAGCCGTGACAGATGCGGACTGTTGCGGGATGTATTTTGTGGCCGCTTCTTACTTCTTTAAAATTCTAGGTAAGGATTCATGTTGTATATCGGGTTTGTAACCTAGGGATATTTGTAGATATTTATATTTATTCCATTCCATTTATTGTATTAGCTGTGACCCGACAGCTTATTCGGGTCTAGTTTCGTACATTCAGTTGTAGTTATTTATTTTGTTTTAATATAGCATTTCGTTTATCCTAGTTCTTTCTTGCACCTCTCTTATTTATTAGAAATTTTGTAGTGTTGGGTTGTGTTATGTTGCATGTTTTAATTTATTTAACATCTCGCTTATATGATATCGGGTAGTTAGTCCTATATTATATTGTACCGACAGTTGATGTTGAGACTGGACCATCTGAAATTCCTGATTTAATATAGTATAGGGCTGGCCACCCGTTATTATTTTAAGCGGGGTGTTACATTCGGGGCAGTGGAAAGTGATCCTTTGGGCATGCTTTATTGAGGTCGGTGAAGTCTACACACATCTTCCATTTGTTGTTCTTCTTTTTCACCATCACCACATTTGCTAACCAGTCTGGATATTTACCATCTTCAATAAAACAAGCTTTATAGAGCTTCTCGACTTCTGCCTGTATAGCTTGGTTCTTCGCGGGGCTGAACACTCTTTTTCTCTGCTTTACTGGCTTGATCTCCTTATTCACATTGAGCTCGTGACATAAGAAATTTGGGTCTATTCCGGGCATATACTCATGACTCCAAGCAAACGTTTGCTTTTTGCTTTTTAGGAAAGTTATCAATTCCTATTTTAGTGAGGCTTCCAACGACAAACCTACTTGAGTAGTTCGTTCAGGGTGCTCGTCGTCCAGAATGATGTTTTCAGTAGCTTCCACCACTTGACCCTTCATGAGTTGCGACTCATCTCTAGGATCCAATGTTTCAATTTCTGCACCTTCATCCACTTGATAGATAGTAGTCTTTTTCCTTGATTCCTCCAGTTCTTCTTGCTCGGCGGATGAATAATAGCATTCCCGAGATACTTTTTGATCACCTTTCACAACTCCTACTCCAAAATTTGTTAGAAATTTTAGGCATTGATGTACTGTAGATGGTACAACCTCAAACTTCTTCAATCCTACTCTTCCCATGATGATATTGTATGATGATTGAACATTCTTATCCATCACGAAGATGCGTATTCTTTCTGTTCGACAAGCAGGCCACGTACCAATGAATATATCCAATTTGATCGTCCCAAGTGGAAATACTTTCTCGCCAGCAAAACCGAGGAGGGGTCTATGATAAGGCTCCAGTTGAGATATCTTTAGATTTAAACTGTTGAATCACGAGTAGAACATGATGTCTGCCGATATACCATTGTCTACCAGTACTCTTGAAATCATTACCTCCTTCATCCTCATTTTGATCACCAATGGGTCATCATGAGGATATAGAACACCTGCGAGGTCGTTCTTTGAGAAACCAATGACCAATTTCTCTTTGTTCACCTTTCTCGGGCGATCCTCCTCAGCTAGATTTATTCGTTGAATTTACGAGCAAGCCTGAGCCTCACAGAGGTAAGCTTTTCTCTCTGCAGTAAGGTCTCCTCCTCCTCCTGCATCTCCACCTATAATAACATTACAGTCAAATGACCCAAAGCTTATTGAAAATACATATCGTTCTGGCTGCCTTGGTCTCTTAGGAAGATCGGGGTCATCTTCTGGATCAACTTCATGGTTTCTTTTCTTGTTCTCCTCTGCTCGACGAGGAGATCTAGACCTCTCTCTTGTTCGGTCGTTGTTTCTTCTTTCGTTTCCACGATCAACATACTTTGCCAGTTTTCCTCGTTTGATGAGTGTTTCAATCTCATTTTGAAGAGCTATGAAATTTTTGGTCATATGGCCATGATCTTTATGAAACTCGCAATATTTTGCTTTATTCCTCCGATCAAGGTCTGCCTTTATTTTCTCTGGCCAGTTTAATTCCTCGTTGTTCTTGATTTCTTCTAAAACATGGTTGATGTCTTTCTTCAGAGGAGTATAATTATCAAATTTCTTTAATACTTCCCATGACGACCTCGTTTTTAAGTGTTTGTCACTACCATTATTCTTATGTTCTTTCTTTTTAGCTTTATCACCTTCCACCTTGGTTTCTTTGGCATCCATATTCTTCTTCGCAGCCATAGCCTCCTCGGCATTCATAATCTTGGCCTCTTTTCCCATCAGGTCTGACATGATTCTAGGTGGATCTTTAGCTAAAATGTAGTACAACTTGTTCGGCAGTAGTCCACTCATCAAGGCGATAATCGCTGTCTTCTCCTCATAATCAATGACTTCGACTTTCTCTTTTATTAAAACGAGTTATATAATCTCTGGTACTCTCACTAGCTTTTTGTCTAACACTTAACAAATTCGCTACTCGTTTAACTGGTTTTGCCCCAAAACAGAAATTCCCAATGAACAACTCGGCCAGTTGAAGAAAAGTTGAGATCTTACCCCGAGGAAGATTATTATACCACATTTGAGCAGATCCGATAAGAGTTCCCAAGAATTCTCTGCATCTCATCTCATCTGGAACAGCATAGATGTCGGCTGCAGCTTGGTATTATTCTATATGAAGGACAGGGTCAGTCTTTCCATCATATTTGGGGGTCACAACAGGTGCTTTGAACTTTGATGGTGTTGGAAAATCTATAATGGCCTGGACAAAAGGTGTTCCTCGAACAAAAGTTCGTTGTAGAGGGTTCTTGGCTTTAGCCATTTCCCCTAATTTATCCTCCAGCCTCTGAATAGAGCCTTTCCATGCATTATTTCCTTCCTTGGGGCTGTTGGTTCGAGCAACTGATCGCGTTGATGTGGCTTCTTGGGATCTATCTTAATGAGAAGCTGGTCGCGACCGGGCAGATCCTTCCCTTAAATCTGATGGTCATCGAAAAATTCTCGATGCGACTTTAGGAGGACTTATACTCCTTCTAGGTCCTAATCGATCAAAAGGAGATACCCTGCTTAACCTCTCTAGCGCACTAGTCCTTTCCGGAGAGAGAGTGATACGTTGTTCCGTATCTGTGGCTCACACTGACAAAGTTCGTCCAGGTTGATAAGAAAAATCTTCAGACTCCTCATTGCGATATGAATCGGTACGCCTAGTACGTGAAGAAGGTGCACGGGTATTTTTTTGAATACTTCGTGGTCCTGAATGGGTTGGTGCACTGCCATGGAGGGTTTGTATGAGTTGTCGCATAGTTTCTTGCATGACGGTCTGACCCTGAGCCAGATTTGTCATTATTCCAGCCAGATCTGGAATATTTGGTGGAGCAGATGGATTTGGAGGGCTTCCAGCGTTTCGATTACTGGATTCTGGAATATCAGCCATTTGTGATGAATTGTTTTTGATGAAAAACGATATTACCAGTCGTTTCCCATAGACGGCGCCAATCTGTTGATGTAAAAAATTAGATTATATCTAATTATTTAATCACAGATAAAATAAATGAGACAAAGAAATTTTAAAGTGGTTCAGCCTTATAGGAATGGCCTACGTCCACTGTTATGTTATTGCTGACTATTTGGGAATTCTCGATTACAAGTTTTATCAAGAAATTCCGGTCCCTTTACAATGAGGATTGTACAATGTATTTATAGCCCTGAGGCTGTAATGTGAAAGGGTAATACATGCAATGCTGTACATGTGAAAGGGTTATACATTCAATGCTCCTTAAGTGTATACATCTGAATGATAAGCATTTAATGAACAGTCAAACTGTTGGTTATCCTGCTATTAATGCTTTGTTCGAGGTGTAGCTCGGACCGCCTAAGCTGCTCGGACCGCCTAAGCTGCTCGGTACTCAAAAGTTCCTCGTAGAGTTTTTGTTGGTCGGAGCGTCTGAGTTCCTCGGGGAAGCAGTGTTCCTCGTTGCAGTATGGTTCCTCGGAGCGTCTGAGTTCCTCGGAAGTGTTTGTTGTTGCCACGTAGATTGCCACGTGTCTTCTTGTGATTAATCCATATCAGCAGGTTAAATTTGGTATCAACAGTCATATTTTGATATTTAATGAATTCACGAGAATTAGAACGGGTCACGGAGAGCATGAGTGAACCTAAGGCCAGACCAGTAGTAGAGAGATGTTATGACTATTAAAATAATTTTAATGGGTAATTGGGACCCTTCGAGTAGTGGGAAATACTCAGGAATATACGATGAGAAGTGTAATGGTAAATTGATAATAAATATGATATTCAAGAGTTATATACTTCGTACTATATTATAGGTTACGTGTATACATACATACATACATACATACATACATACATACATACATATATATATGTATATATATATATATGTATATATATATATATATGTATATATATATATATATATATATATATATATATGTATGTATATATATATATATATATATATATATATATATATGTATATATATATATGTTGTGTAAATGCTCATTGTGTGACTTCTTATGTGTGTGAATATACTTACGTTATCGGCTATTATGGGAGGTTCCACGTCATGGACAGTCTTATCCCGATGAGCCCATTGGGGGGGGATTTTAAACTTGTGCCTTAGAACATGGAACTTAGGGTTGAGCACTACTTATGTGTATGATAGCATGATCGGTCATTTGGATGCGTTAGGTGTGTGCATAGCCCAAAGGCATAGTACTATGTTTGCGTCCAAATTGCGTGAATCGTAAATTTCTGGTTTGAGAGCGATTCTGAACTAGAAGTCCTTTAACTAGTAGTGATGTACAAGGACTCGATAGCAGATTATGCACTCACTGCAGGTCTCTACCCAGGGATGTCCTATTCGTATATAATATTAGAGTGGTGTATACATATATACCTTTGATTTATTCTACTGTGTGTGCATTAGTAGATAAGATAGATAGTGATATCTAAAGTAACCTAAGTATGTGGAAACTTAATACTTACTTGGTGATTTTTACTGTCTAAAGGGGTTTGGAAATTTGTTAACGTATTGTATGGGAAATACGGGTGGGAACAATGAGTTAGTAGGCAGGGAGATGTTTAATTCAAACTAGTTAGGCAAGGTAGCATAACTAGGTTAGTTTAGGAGAATACGTTAGGCGTGCCCAATAGTTGAGAGGTGAGGATCTCAAGTGAGGGCACGTGAAGTTAACATATATAAAATATCTGATCTTACTGCATTTTAAATACTTGCAAATACTTTTCAAATATTTTTGGGCTCTGACACGTTTCAAATTCATTTTTGTAAAATGTTTTAAGGTGCCCAGCCATAGGGACGCCAAGCTTAGGAGTCCACTCTTAATTGACGTGCGACAGCTGCTGTGGACATTACAGGACCTCAATAGTAGATGCTTCCACTTTTATCAGTTCATTTTCATCATTCAGTTATCTCGGTCGGGTATGTCGCCCATCCTTAGTTAGTGGTTATTTTAGAGCTACTGGATTTCCATTTTATTTCCTATTGTTGAATTTGGTTTTAATTATGGACTATTGTTTGTGGACTTTAATCTGGAGTGTTTATTCCCATCACATTTATTTAGTCATTTTTTATCATTTATTACGTTGTATACTGGAATGGTGAATGTGGTTTAGTAGTTTAAATTATTGAATGTTAATAAAAAGATTAAAATTTTGACACCGGATTATTAGGGTATTAGTAACATAATTATGTTTCGACAGTGATGCTAAGAATGAAACCATTGATGATTCCTATTTAATTTAATAATGGACTGATCACCCAGGATTAGAATAGGCGGGTGTCACATATTCTTGCTAATACTTTATTTTACCCTTTTATTTTATTCTCTGCGACACATACTAACACTTTGGTACAACTCTTGATAGCCTAAAGCTCAACATTAGGTAGGTAAAGAGAGTTGTGAGTGTGGCCAACTTGAGTAACAAAAAGAAGAAATTTTCTGACCTTTTTACCTCCACATCCATCTTTGAACAAGGATATTTTACATCCAATCACCAACCTTAGAAAATTGTTGTGGAAGGTAAATCCAATACTCTCATCTAATATGCTTTGCTGCGACTTCTATTATGGGCTTTTAACTGATTTTCTTCCACTTCAGGGGTTGGTGAGGAGATTGACCACGAACTTATTGCGGCCCAACTTAATGAAATGGATGAGGCCGCTCTTGGCCTCAACTAGGCTCCCAGGAAGAAGGGAAAAAAGAGAAAGAGGGCGCCCACGAAGGGAATCACAACTGCTAGTGGGTCTGCGGTCGTTGAAACTGAGGTCACCAACCTAACTATTGAAAAAGATGCAGCCCCTGTTGAAGATATCACGTAAATGGGTCAACAAAATGAACCCCTAGTGGATGATGACATTAGGGAATAGCTTATCGTGGTAGGTCTGATGTCCACTGGAATAGATTTTCATGGGGATATAAGCCTCATTCATGTATCCACCACTAGTAGTTCACCGCGGAGGTGATGGCTATCAATGCAAATTTTCCAACTCTGTAGAGCAAGGCTATGGAGGGTCGTCCGTAACCTCAATAAGGAAACCTGACCCCAAATCGCCTTGGGACACAATGTCCATAGTCGTCTCAAGGATGAAAAGAGTCATAGAGGCTTCTGACGTCACATGTCTTATTGAGGAAAATAAAGAGGATCTTGAGGATTACACCCTTCATAGTTTGTTGAGGTTAATTATTAAATAACTTTTGGCCTTCTGTGTATTTTGTTTTTATAGTTTTGAATTGGAACTTTACTTTTCAGGCTACAGAGTCTACTTTAGCCTTGAGATTCATATATGATAAGCTATATAACCAGCACCAAGCTGTGGACACAAGCCACAAATCTGAGTTTGAAAGTATTAGAGTTGCGTCCTTTGTAGTAGGCAAGAGTTCCTCTGCCATATCCCTTGTAGCGGTGAAAATTGATGCTGACTTAAGGGTTGAAGCTGCTAATAAGGCAAAGAATGAAGCCGAGCAAAATTTTGTTAAGGACATAGAATCCATCACAATTGCAGCGGCCAAGGCTTCCAGACATGCTTCATCCTTTGAATAAAAGTTCAACTTGGTGCAGAAAAAGCATGATGATCTGGTTCAAAGTCAATCCACAGCACTCCAAAAACTTAATGATGAGCAGGTCACAGCCCTTAAACAGAAGGACGATGATCATGATGCAACCTTGAAGAAGGATGCTGAAGATGTTATGGCTATTTACAAGACTTCAAGGGACTTTTTATTAATTAACAACAAGGCCTACCTCCGTGGCTTCTAGGATCTTAGTCCTGGAGTGGTATAAACTAGTCTAAATCAAAGGACAATATCATTTCCTGAAATCTCGGTGATGGTGAGGATATGGAGTGTGTGGTAGAGCTAAGGGTTATTATATAGGAAAGAGCTAGAAAGAAGATAAAAGACGTCGCTGATGATGAAATTAAGATCGTGACAGATGACGGAGAAGATGAAGATAAAGATGAGGATGCAGCCTCATGGTTGACTTTAATTTTGATTTGATTCTTTTGTAATATTTTTTTGGGGTGCAACTACATTCTCTTTGTAATTACACAGGGTTGTGACCTCTTTGAACATGTATTTATACAAGACATTGAACATATTTTGTTTCCAATTGTACAGGGCTGCAACCACATTTTATTGAATATACTGCTTTTTATACACAATGTGATTGTCTTAAACAAGTTGTGGCCTTATAATGTTTTTAACCTTGAGTGCTTGATCAATTATTTTAGACAATAGAATATAGGATTTCAAACTTTAGGAATAGGCCGTAGTTGTGTGGAGTTTGTTAAAAATTGGATGTGGTCTAAAAGACTGCGGCCATAGGCTTTAGATAATTTTTCAAACATTTTTGTGCAGGCCGCTGCCAATAAGAAGATGGATGGGTAAAAAGTTATCCTCTTTGGTTTGAAGAATTAGGATTGGAAATGATACTGCAGTGACGTTATACTGGTGGACTATGGGGAATAATTTCCCTTCCTGCGGACAATAATGTCCTTGGCCCGCTTTTCTTTAATTGACTGCAACTTCTTTTCTTTGTGTAGGGGGCTTGAAGGTAATCTCTAAATTAGAGAAAGATTTCCCAATTAATATAAGAGAC